>JAVQJD010102191.1:0-116331 GCA_036023655.1 Nannoperca australis | reverse complement strand
ACCCCCCCCCCCCCCCCCCTCCCCCAACACCCCTACCTCCCCTCCTCCCCTCATCCCAATCCTCTTTTGCTGAAGGCAGATGCCTCATTTGTTTGGTTGGAGCGCCATTAATCCCAAAGTCAGAGGAAAAGACCGGACGGAGAGAGATCAGTCCCATTTAGGCGGCGTCGGTGCTGCGCTCGGACTCGGAGTCCCGGTCAGTTAGCTGTCGGGAGATACGCGTGCAGGGACGCATAAACACGGAGCACCGCTGTGTTCAGGACACCCGCAGTTCCCCGCGGCTCTTCAGCTGCCCCGTTTGCAATTTGCGGCAGTTTTCACGTGTGACCCGCAAGTAGAGGCTGCGCGCTTGTGTATGTGTGTGTGTGTGTGTGTGTGTGTGTGTGTGTGTGTGTGCTGGGGGGGAAATGCGTGTGTTTTGTGACTAGGAAAATCAATATTTTGGACGCGGACAATGACATTTTTCTGTTTTATGGACGCCAGCTGATTTTTTTTAAACAGGTCAATGTGGAATATGAGGTTTTGTCATCTGCAAATCTAAATTAAGTTCATGACGCATTTTGTGTTTTCTTTTTTTTGTAGGTGCATTATGGGATAATGGAGGACTTTTGAGCTTTCTGCAGTTTTGGACAAAGCAGTCGACGGAACAACATCAAAGGGAGTCCTTTATCGTCTGCGAAAGCGGCCTGGGACTTATAATCATTCTACCCTCTAAACTACCTGCTGGCTGTTTTGCGTTTAAGTCATGTAACCTAACCTCTTTTTCCTCCTATCGAATGATTTTTCACGTAATAAATAGGCCTGCAATTCAACCGGGAGAGGATTTGATCTCTTTGGACCCGTGCGGGAATCTTGGGATTTTTCTTTTGAAATGTCCATTTTTGGCCAAACTTGACATCCCGATGCAGTTTGTAGTCACACAACAAAGGCCTCAAAGGCTGCAAAATAATTTGCTTATATTTGTAATGACATGTTTCACGGAAAGGTCTGAGGCGTCTTCAGTAGAATGAATGCAAGCTGGTGGACGCACGCAGACATTCACTCACGCATGCATGCAAAGACATACTGGGTTGTGTCTCTCCGTGTTCACAGCGGACCTTGATTTAATGTCTTACAATTAAGGCACGCGGTGAATGCCAAGAGATGATCCTTCGTTCCTCGGATGGCTGCAGATCCAAGAAACACACCACATCTTGCAATTATTTACATGTTTTAAACAACAGCCTTTCGGCGTTGCTCTCACGGTGAAGGTTTGCTTCTGTGGTTTATAACTGTAACGTATTATTCGTGTACTGTTTCCTTCCCCACTTTTACTCAACAATAAAGTAAAATACACACAACGACTTGAAAGCTCTTGTTTTTATGTGAACATACATGTGATGGTTCCTGTGTGTGTGTGTGTCAGTGGGAGCTGTCCATCCACACACAGGCTGCCCGGGAGCGCTGTCCACCTTCTGTGGTGCTGAAGTCTGCGCACCACCGATCAGCCTTTTGTTTCACTCGCCTGCCGGTGCAGAAGCGGAAATGGCTCAACTGTTTGACTGTAGTGCAGAAATGCAGCCCGGATCCGGCGACACATAAACTGAATACACCCCAGACACAAGCAGGGGTATTAGGAGATCATTTTAAGGTCATTTTAAGTAGCTGTTGCCGTTTTAAGGCTTTATTTTTCTTAAACTAAGAAGGGAAAATCTGCAAACCGTGTGACAGAGGTGGGACTCCTTTCCACTGCGGTTGAGGTCGCTTCGGGGTTTTCTACGATAACCGAATAGCACGTTGAAACATTCAATCAAATTTGCTGTCGCCTATTTCGAGAAAATTGTTGAGCAGGTCTGCAGAGGAAACGAGTGAACGTCTCGTTCTGGCGTCACATTGTTCTCCCACGTGCTCTGAGACGCGTTACTTGTTCCAACGGTCATCTTTGCGGTCACACGGGTCCATTTTCGCCACCATGCAACAACCTAAAAAGGCCTTGCATGACAAGGACGTTAAACTATGATTTATTCGATATGCATATTCATCTCCACAGTGGCCGCGCGGACTGTAAATGAGGAGGCGGGCTAAGGGCCTCTGCAGATTAAACGTCCGTTTAAACTGAAATTAAGATATTTGGAAACGTTGACCAACAAACCTTTTGACAGAACCGATGAATACAGTCAAGTAGGTGAAAGGGTCTTAAGGCATTTTCCGGATGAAATGACATCCTCCTGTGTTAGTCCGTCACCTAGTGGCGGTTGGGGGCGCTGTTTCCTCCCGAGAGGAGAATTAGACACACACCAAGAGGCAGTGCGAAAAGGTCCGTGGAGCTACACTTCACACCATCTACGCTGTGTTGCTTAAAAAAAAAAAAAAAAAAAGGTATCGCATTTGTTTATATTGTCACTCGTGATTGCGCGTGTGTGTGCGGCACAGAGAGACAGACACAGGTTCCATTTCGCACACGTTGACAGCAGACAATAATCACATCTTGATTAATGACACGAGCTTCTGCATATTATCGCCGAAAACGGCAGGAGGAGTGATGGATGGGAGATGGGGAGGGAGGGGAGGGGGGGTTCAATTATTTCACAAACTCATTAATGTGTATTTCCTTTAATCCTTCAAATAAGCAACGAGTGGAGAAAACAAGCAACGCTACAACCAACAGGGTGAGAGAGGACATGCGAGAGTTGAAGCGTCTTCGAACATAATTAAATAAACAGAGATTTGCTGCCAGTTAAAAAGTCCTAAATAGAATCTCCAAAAAAAGTCTAGCAAAAGAGCATTAATCTGGGATGTGTTTAAAATGACACGAGGGGGGGGACACTGATCCACAATCACAAGAATTTAAAAAGTCAGCTCAACATTTACCTTTACGGGGGGTTCGCATTAAATTATACAGCAACTTTGTCGCGTACAGAATAAATAGAGCAAACTAAATGCCATGTCACCAATACGGGACTGGATGTAGAGCACCACATGACAAAATTGAAATTTCATATCAGGTCTCTACAGCCCGAGAGTCTGGCTTCTACTGATAACCAAAATCTTCAAAGTTGAATGAAATCCACGAGGCTGCCATAAAGCATGTTCATCATGCTGCTTTACTCTCTGCTCCTCCAGCAGGAACTGGTTGTCCTACTAGAAGTCATCGACTGCCCTCTTGTGGTAGAAATTGATAACAAACCCAATTTGTGTGCAGAAGATTCATTTTAAACGGGCAAATCAAATCAAATGGCTCAATGAATCACACTGTGATTGATATACGATCAGTCTGACTCAGCAAAACCTGCAGAATGGACAGTAAAAGTTTTATAAAATGTTCGCATTTTAATGCATTTTGCACTTTACTTTTAAATAATTTTAAACGTCACTAGTGCCTAAGTAATTATTAGTGAAGTGTCCACTTGCAAGGGCAGTAAGATGAAACCAAATGCTAAAAAACCCAGCGCATCCAAAGTGGATTAAAGATCTGAAACTAGTGCGTATCTACCGTTTGCTGGGCTATGTGAACATGATGCAGTCTGGCCGCCCTTAAGACCCCACACACAGTCTTGTTGTCTGTTCGGAAGTTTCATTAATGGTTATATAAGCTCCTGTGTCTAAGCTTCTCCTTTGTCCCAATCTAAATTGATGCTTGTCCTCTTTTCTCACACAGTTTTGCCTTCAGTGGTCTCTTCATTACCAAAGTGCTGACAGACTGTGGCTGTAATGGCTGTGGCACCGTCCTGGTCCATCTTGTCTCATTAGCCGGACCTGATTGGCCATGAAGGTGTTCTCTTGCTGTCTCAGGATAAAGCGGCTGTCTCTGCCACTCGTTAGATCATAACTCCTCAAGTATTCTGCCCCCGATGGCCTCTCACGGAGCCTGAGCCAAGAGACCGAACATACGCTAATAGAAATATGCTGGAAAAGGGGGAAAACATTGACCTTGAATGTGTTAAGCAAGTACTGGTCAAATGTGTTTGTGATGCAGCTGCAAAGAACTTCTTTCACATGAACACTGAGTCCCAAAATGTTAAAAATATTACACCAATTCAGCATGAAAACACACGTTTCTTTGCTCGCTTGGTATTTTAATAAAGTAAAACTGACGAATTGGTCACATTTTAATTACCAGTTTGTAAAATTCTTTGAGAACAAGTTAAGATTCAACATTTAATCATTGTTGTTAATCATCATAAAATTATGGTTACTGATGTTTTTATTTTTAGTAGAAAGATCTTCAAAATCACAGGTAGTAAGACAACAATGTTCCTTGTTGAAGGATTTTGTAGCTGACCAGAATGTCAACATATTTTCAGTTAAGGGAAAACGTCTTAGGAGTTGCAGGTCGCGAGCTTTTGATTAAAATGATAGTGAAGGAGGCAGAGCAGACTTTTCTTCAAAGCTCCATTGTAACTGCACAATGTGTAGCTGCCAAGGTACCATCTCAGAGGGTGAAAGAATCCACACCATATTGACAGGGCTTCCAATTGGCAGGGATCAATTGTAATCTGCTAAAGGTACCCTTAATACGTGCAGCACACACGCCATGGTAACGTGGAAGTAGAGGCAGATTTTTGTCTTGAATTCATTGTAGCTGGTTTCTACAAATGGCTTCTAGGGGAGAGTAATTACTGAAATGGCTTCTTGTGTAAGCCTGAAATATCTGAGGTGAAGACGAATGTTACAGGTCATCTCAGGAGCTCAGTGCACTGTGGGGTTCCCTGGGCTACAGTGAAGATACCTGTGGAGTTTGGATACGACCTCTTTGGAATGGAAAGTAGCTCAGGTGTAAACCGTGGACCCATCAGCACCATGGACAGCCCCACTGCCTACAGTTTCCCTGCAGTGGTTGCTATAAACCCCCCATAAGCCTAATTTATCTCCAAACCTTTTATGAGTCTTTTAAAAATGAGTACTCCAGTGATTTAAAGCTGTACTTTCAGGATGTTGAGGGACTTGTGATCTATCTTGCAAATCAAGTGTCTTTCATTAGACCCTCCCTGTCCGCAAATTCACAATTCGTAAAGCAAACTCTCCGTCATGAATCTGACCTGAAGCCCAATCTGAGGGAACACATGATGGCATCAATCCCCAACTTAGAGGACATTATACAACTGTTTAGTAAATTGATCTCCATGTGTAAAATCAATGGAGTGCCCCTTAAAGCAGCTTCAGAGTTAAAGAATAAATACATTTTCCACACTGTGCAATGTCACACACCTTCAGCATCACTTCACTCATGTTAGACTTAGATGTCATTTTTACATTACCCCCTAAAATTGTTATGAACACATCAAGTACATCAAGTTTTTTTCATGTTGTAGGGGGTGGGGTTAAAGAAAGCTGGGTAAAGCTTAGTTGTTGATGGTTAAGGTTGACTTTGCTTTACGGCGCACTGTACTATACAACCCAGTAGATGGCAGTATGAGCACAAGTAAATCTAAGAGCGCAGAATCTGTCATGGGAAAACTGATAGTGAAACTTATATACAAACACTACAATAGTGAAACACAGATAATCATGTTCATCTGGAAGGACACTTGACTTAAACTAAAAACGTGGAAGCAGGTAATGTGAATGCTGGCTGTGGTTTTCATAAACTATTCATCATCAGTGCAACACAAGTCTGTAGAAGAGTCTCCTGTCAAGTTTGAATAACCGTGGTCTTTCTCTGAAAGCAAGTGAAGGTTTGGTGTCACGCGTAAAAAGGAGGGCTAACAAAAGGATGCCAGAATCAACAAGCACACTAAACAAATAGTCCAGATGAACTGAATCGTGCTGATTGAAACAAAATCTCCCAGTATGAAATAAAAGATTGGCTAAAGGCAAACGTTACCTTGATTTGCAAACGAAGCATATCAGGGGAGTTTCTAAAGACATACTTGTAAAAAAAAAAACTCAAAAAGGGAGACATAGGCGCACGCGGCATTGTTTGTCATCGTTTAAATGCCATTAATTAAAACGTTAACCTGATTGGGTAGAGAGTGAGAGGGGGAGAGGGTGTCTCTATCCCAATAGGCGAATCCTTTTTAATAACCCGCCTCGAGATAATGATGTAAAAAGACTCGGGCGTCCCGTGCGTAACGAGGATCATCGTGGAGATCCGGTGAAGGTGAATCAGAGACACAGAAAGAGAGAGAGAGAGAGAGAGAGAGAGAGAGAGAGAGAGGGGCAGGGGAGCGCAGCACTTATTACACGAGTCTCCTCCTCGTCTCCACACCTCAGCTGACAAGTCGGGCCAGCCTGCCAGCCAACTTCACCACTGACACACAACTAAACTCGTAAAGGACAAACAGAGGAAGAAACTCATAGAGACGCGCGCAGAGTTTCCAGAAGCGACCGTTGCCTGAAACGACGCGGACTCCACACGGCTATGGACAGAAGGATGAACTTGAACGGCGGCGCAGCGGACATTTTTCACAAAACTCTCAGCGCCGTGTCCACTAAAAAAATGGACCCTTTCAGGTCGTCGGCTGGCATTGAACTACCAGCCAGAGACCGCCAGTCACCGATCAGCTGCTTTGACCAGACCGACCCAGACCCGATTCAGCCGGGGGGACTGGCAGGAGGTAGAGGGGGGCCACTGGGTCTGCCGACCGGATCTTTGTGCGTCAATTACGGTGAGAGCGCCAACAGGACCTCGGTGGCGGAGAGCAGCGGCGGAGAGCAAAGTCCCGACGACGACAGTGACGAAAGGTGTGACATGGTCCTCCTGGCCGACGGGCGGACGGTGCCCGCGGGGAAAGGAGAAGGAGGTAAGAAAACCAAAGAGCAGAAAACACTGAGGCTGAACATCAATGCCAGAGAAAGACGGCGGATGCACGATCTGAACGACGCGCTGGATGAGCTCAGAGCGGTCATCCCTTACGCGCACAGCCCGTCGGTGCGGAAACTCTCCAAAATTGCCACATTGCTGCTCGCAAAAAACTACATCCTCATGCAGGCGCAGGCACTGGAGGAGATGAGGAGGCTAGTGGCGTATCTCAACCAGGGCCAAGCCATCTCTGCTGCCTCGATACCGGCCACCACTGCCCTCGCAGCTCCCGGATTGGGCGCGTACGACCAGCCGCCTGGATATCCATTCCCCAGCGGAGTGGCCGCGTCCTCCTGCCCCGATAAATGTGCCCTATTCAACAACGCCACCTCCAGCCTCTGCAAACAGTGCACTGACAAGCCTTAACTGTGGCTGACAAAGACTCACAAAAGAAGCACACGAGAGAACAGACATCACTTTTCAGAACACTTTTGGAGAGGGGAACCTGTGAGGCTACTGTTGTTGAAGTCAGTAGGCTAGAGACAAAGAAGTAATGCCGATGAATACTTTTATAATATTTACTAAATGCATTCAAAACGCGCTTTTTTGTTCAAACAATACTTGATTGTGTATATAAATCATCCTTCAAGTGCTGGTATGAATGGCAGTGAAGACCAAACACAAATACAGTAGGCCTGTAAGAGTGGCTGCAAGTGTCGAGTGAGTTGTTGGTCACTTGCTCTGTTATGAACCCTTTTGGAGACTTGGGTGACCTGACAACCTGCGACTTTTTCACTTGAATAGACGGACACCTTCCCGGAGCGTTAGTCCAACCTCACTTTCTGCTGTTTCCTCTCTTTTGTTTCGTTGCTGTTGCGGTTATTCTTTCATTCATCTTAGAGACATTTGCCGTTCGCTCACTGGTTCAAGGCCTGTTTCCATGCACCTTGCTAATGAGCACGTGGAATGTCACCAACAAGGAAAAGCTAAATTAATTAGATGACGAGTTAAAGTCGTTGAATCGGTCTGATATTAACGTGCTACTCCAGACACTTGTTAATAGTTGCGCACGCCTATTACAATTCTTTTTTGGGGCACTGTGATATAATAAAATTTCAGAAGAATTTAGAAAACCTGAATCAAGGTTCATCAGGTGTTTCGATGTGTCTTTTGTAATGAATTATTTGGATATTTATATTGGATATTCTGCCTGCATTGCACATTGTAGTCTATTTATTTTAGCTGCTGTATCTTTTGCGTTTTATCTTCTCACCCGAGATGATCGAGGTCTTCAGATTACTCGCGTTGTCAGGTCCAGTTGTGGATTATTGTAGATACTTTAGTTGTTATATGAGCAAAGAGGGCCATTTGTATGTATTTCAGTGTTGAAAAAGCTTTATTAAAATATTTTGAACAACAGAAATACTTCTGATCATTCATCTGGTGTGAAGTTTAGTGTCAGTGGAATCCTTTAACTTTTATTTTGTGTTTGGTGAACACACACTCAAATCCTAAACCTGAATTTGACTTTTTAAAACAAACTAAGTTATTTGAAGTGCTCATTATAAAAGGACACCGTGCTGGTTACTCTTTCTGGAGATGGTTCGGCTCTTATTTGTCTCGGACTCTCACCAGGTGTCAAACTCACCGAGAAAAAATTGCTCAATAATTGTCTGCTCGTCAAAACCGGTAACTTTTCTTTTTCTTTGCCTCGAGGCAGAAAGAAGATGTTTCTGCTCCTCGAACAAAAAAAACCACAAAAAAAACCAAACAAACTCCGACGACCGTTATTGTAATTATTAAAACGATTTCCATGACGGTGTGCAATAATATGTTAATTCGAAAACAAGTGTGTGTGAAAACTGTCGACTGTAATACCTGGCTCTGCATAATGAAACACATCGTTAAGGCAATTAGACCTCCAGAATGTGATTAAGGAATGTAATTACGACGCTGTTCATTGTCGTAATTTGGTGTCTTTAATCACAGCGCAGCCATCAAGCTGCACTCCCATCGACTCGCCCTTTGTCCTCCTCAGTCGTCTGTCCATACCCAAACATTTTGATGGAGGCCAAATTGCAAAAGTCTGACAAATACTCCTGCGATAATTTACATAGTCTGGATCCTAAAACCTGCCACACTGCATGGATATCAATCTGCAAAATCCAGACAGAAAGTGAAGTTGGACATTATAAATCAGATGCAAACACTTGAAACTCTTAGGCCAAACACTGTGAACACTATTTACAATTACGCAGGAAGGCTGGACCAAACGTATTGAAGTCACAATTTAAGTACTTTTGTTATTATCAAATAGAAATAGCATTTTACTGAGATGTAAGTTGCTTAAACCTTGAGCCACCGTGTGTGTGCTAAAGACTTCAGCACCATGGACAGAGGCAACAGATTTGAAAAGGAAACACTATTTTTAGATGGCGGGTTTTGAACTACTGAGTATTTCCTGTTGGACTAATAGCTCTGATGATAGATTCTCAGCACTGTGGCACCAAACGGTAACCTTAATTCAGTACAGGCAGGATTTTGTTTGAAATTATGCAAGAGAACTATAGGCATCTAAATAATTCTTTGTAGGTGCATATTATAACATTTTCTGAGGGCAAAGGGATTATCAGCTAATATGTTAATTCCACAAAATCCCTTTTTAGTTCACATGAAGAAACATGGAAAGTTCTTGTCACTTATAACTCAATAAATCAGAGCGATTTAGGACAGAAAATATATCCAAATATTATTTCAAAGCTTAACTATGACTTAACACAATACATAAATCAGAACAAACATTCAAAAAATTATCGAGAGCATATTTGACAAATGTTTTCTTTAATCATTTAAACAACAACAAAAAAACAATGACATTGTGTACAGCAGTGGTTCGTGGTTTTCGTGGTTTCCAGTCTCCGATCCCAGCTTTGTGTCTGTATGATGAGCCATTCCGACAACAGGGTCATTACAGTGTCCCATTTAATCCCATCACACTCCTCAATTCCTTGAATGTTCACAGAACAGCTCTTAATCAAGACTGGAAATAATCAGGAGATTTCTAAAAAGCTCTGGCATGAGAATCCTGTCAGCAGTTCCTGTTGGGTGTTGTCTCGTTTCAGGACTTATCTCAAGATATTATGCATGATGTTATGACACAGAAAGGTAATTCTTTTTCTCCACTGCTGTTTGGTAACTGAGACTTCACACAAAAAAAAACATTAATTATGCAATAAGCATTAATGCACAACTGACTGGAGCATTTAACCCATACTAATATTCACATTAGCCCAGAAGAGGAAATTCCCCAGGGGTGAGACAGAGCCATATGTGTGTGGAAAACAGAACGCAGCTTCCAAAAGGGAAACAGACCACAGCACAAAAAAAAAATCTGTTCAAAGGCAGAAACAATTTTTACAGCTACCAAGGGGACGACACCACTTATGTGAAGCATAACAGGATTTAAGTAAGACGTTCAAAAATGTAACATCATCACATTCCTCCTGATGTGAGAGGTGCTGCTCGGTGGTGTTTCAGCTATCGTTACATCCTGATGGAATGTCATGCACACGCAAGGGTCTCTGAAATGTTGTGTTGATGTGTCGGCCTGGGCCACGATACAGCACTCAGACATCCCGTGGAAAGAGGAGAACCAGGAGGCTCAAGCTTCTCTCCACTGGCCACCAAGCACAGCCAATATCGTTTTATTCATGAGTCTAATAAAGCTGAATCTGTCTTAAAGGCGTTTACAGCGAGATTCAGGGCTCATGAATAAAAGTGGAAGATAAAAAACACCCCTTTTCATAAACCATAAAATGTCCAATTTACCATATCAAGGGCCAGCAGGGTGCCTATTTATAACGCGGATGTGATGTATGCTAAGGATGATAAACATGAAAGTCAAAATATACATAAGAGCATTGAATTGAGATGTCCTCTTCATATCAGTAACAGGAAAAACTCTGGCAATGGACTCATCCATGCAGTGTCATACACGTTGTGTAAAGATATATGTGCTGCACTGGCTGAAGCACCAAATCAACTGCTGGGGGGTAATTCACTTTTGTCAGGGTACTGATAGCAATGCATAATGTTGTCTTTGTGTTGTGCACACACAATGCAGGCTAATAAAACTGCACAACTAAAGGGCTCACTTCTGGTTATGTTAACTATATACCCAGTATTTTAAAACCATTTAACCTTTATAATGAGCTATGGAGGTGCAGTGGTATTTTAAGTATTAAGTCACTCTTCTTAAGTGGGATTTGTGCCACACTCGAGCAGTCATTTCTTTAGCTTTCCTACAACAGAAGCATTCAGAGAAGGCTCTAGAAGGAGTGCATACAGTTTGACAGCCGAATGCAGTTTAAGGTACTTCATTAATTGTATTTCTCTAAAGTGAAATAGGCTAAAATGTTTCCTAAAGTGCGGCTCTTTTGTTATCTCTGTATCTTCCCGTGTTTTATGTTTTTGTTCAATACGGTACATCTATATTACAAACAGTGAATTTCTCAGAGTGTGTTTAGCAATTCAAAGCTAGAACTTGCAGAAATCTGACAGTATGATCTGAACGGCGATACTCAAAGAAAAAAGATGAAACTTCTCTGAACTTCATTTTAGGACATTTTAAGGCCAGTTTTCTTGAAATACTAACACTATGAAATTTCTTGTACATTTCAAACTGCATGTTTTCCTGCTCGTCTAATGAGCTCCCAATTCATTATAGTCGGGATGTTATTTTCTCTGAGACAAGCCTTGAGGTCAGGTAAACATATGGTGGCGTGTTTAGCTCTGAAAGCGCTAACAGGGTACAATAAATGACGTAGTAATGTGTGATTATCCTCTCATCTGGAATACAATTGTTGAGTAACATCTCTAATATTCAAACTGCTTCCATATTAATCAGATTACTGTCCCAATCTCCTAATCCCTGTTTACCGATGGCTCTGCCTTTGTGCCGTAATCTGATGTTCTTTTATTCCTCAGAGATTAAAACGTGTCATGGCAGAGCGCAGTAATTTGTGGTGTTGTTGTGGACAGAGCAGGCTCTGTTGCTGTACAGGTTGTTTTTTTTCCACAACAACAATTCACTCTGGGTTTCAGCAAACAAAAACAGGTGCAATAGTGTAAAGTGCTTTGGTTGTGCAAATGTTTGCACCAAACAAATCAAATTATGAAAGCTGTCGGGAGACAATTCATTTCATTTGTCGACACTTTATGGAGCCGTTGCTTAAAAGAAACTCTGAGCTCTGATGTGGTTTTTTTTCCTAAATTGGAAGTTTGCACGTTGAGAAATTGTTTAAATGGACCACACACCTTGATCAAAATCTATATTTGAAAAATGATCAACTTTTTCAACATCAGATCATTAAATTAAGTTTATATGATGTTTGTAATGTCACAGCAACACAAAAATAACTTATGCTTGTGTAGTATTCAGGGCTCCCCAGACAGCTGTGAACCTTGCGTTTCTGTGACCTTAACATTCAGAGAATGTGCCACTGTTTGATTAGAGTGGAAGTAGAGCTCACAATGACCCAGCAGGATCACGTGAACAGCAAAAATAGAATGATATAAACTTTGTACACAGTCAAAGATTTAAAAAGGGAAGGAAAAACTTAAGTAAAAGAAAAAGAGATTGCTGAAATCTCAGTATCTGGTTTCTGTCTGTGTGTTCTTGTGTAGTTCATGAGAGAGAGAGAGAGAGAGAGAGACAGGGATCACTTGTCCTGATCAATATGCAGATCCTGACCCTTTCAGGGTTCATTAAAGCTAAGGCGAGGTAGATTTCATCCGCAGTCTCTGCTATTCATTAACTCTGGCTTCCAGATTGAAATAAAGACACGAGGATGACACAATAAGAGCGTGAATCACTCACTGCTCATTTCATATACACACACACATACACACACACACACACACACGTTCTCTTTGTTTCCCCTCATACACACACTCTCAGATCACAAGACAAATGAAAGGCCTGACCAATACAGAGTTGTGGTTAAAGCTATAAAGAAGCCACTGTCTAATATTGCCTGAAATGTGTGTTCTGATACTGACAGCTACTTGTTTTCGTGTTGCTCAAACAACTATTCATTACCTGATTGCTGGACGGATTTCTGATTAGACTGTAATCTGAAGATTAAGATGCCCTGCAAACGAGGTTAACTATAATGTAAACAAAGGCATGAAAACAGACATAAACAATCCAAACACTGACTGGTTTTGAGGTAATTTAATGAACAACATTCATTTGCGTCCTTTTTATAAAGTCGATTTCAGTCTAAAATGTGGAAAGAAAAAATAGACGATCTGCTTCCCTCTGCTGAAAATCTGTCATGTTACTAGAGCATGAAACCCCGGCCGTTAGTGTAACACTTGCTTGGCTGATCTTCCTGATGTACTGAGTGCTACTCGAGGCTTCAGTGTATCTGTCTGAGCAGAGGTCTTTAACAGCCATGAATGCCAAGCATGGGGGAGGCAGGCCAGGCCAAGCGTAACCACGGCGGCCCAATGTCCTTGGCTCCACGGCGGCCTTCACCTCACACTCCCTGCACAGTGAATTTTATGGCTAATTTCCGGCAATTTATCCTGGCACTTTCAGAAGAGAGATTCCTGCGGGAATAATGTGCATAATTTGCATAAATCATCCTGATAGAATGCATATCAGCATGTAACCCCCCTGTCTGATGCTGCAGCGTTTACTTTGTAATCAAAACTGACTCTTTTCCACCGGCGGATGCACGAGAGCCATGAGAAGGGGGTCTGAGTTTAGGCGAGTAATTACAAAGAAATGAAACGCACATACAGAGTCTCATGAACAAAAGCTACATCAATAAAAATAACCATAATTTGGGGAGAAAAAAAACAAAAACAAGAAATCATAAATTCACCATCACAAATATTTTAAAGCAAAACACATTTTTTGTCTAGATTTTGACAGAAGTAGCCTCATCTCTGTTTCTCAAGTGCCACATTTTTGTATAAAGCTCACATGCTAAAGCACAAACAGTGTAAATCTGTTTATTTCCTTTAAACTAGGCGCTCTTTTTATCTCCAACACTCTAGGCCATGTTCTCGATTTAATCTGAGCCCCTAATTTCCCCTGGATATCTTTCTTTGTCCCGTGTGTTGCAGCAGTAAGCCATCCTCCACAGTTTGGTCCACAGGCCTGTTTATAAAAGCTCGCTCTGTGTAAGCGACCGTTTGTCTGAGGTGAATAGACGGGGGTCAGGGCACGGCACCCCCCCCCCCCCCCCTCTGCTGTGATCTAATTTGACGTACAGTGAGAACGTGCATATTCTCTTGGACTGCCTTCGTTATTATAATCAGCTGCGGTCAAATCGACTTTGTTGGTTGAGGAGGTGTGAGATGAATGAGGGAAAAGGAGGAGTGTAGAAAGATGAAAATCTGGATTTCAGTGCATTTGGAGACATAAGACATGCGGCCTGATGGAAATGCTATACAACACGCAAGCTGCAGAAGAGGTAGTGGGTTAACTAATCTGAGCAGACACACAGACAAAACATAGCTGCATGGGGACAGAGCGCTGCACTCGTTACATGCATTTGATTTTGTGACTGACAGGAAAGAAGTTGAAGTGTGTGTGTATTTTCAAGAAGCATCATCAAAGTGAGCAGTTTTGTGTCGCCATACTACCAGGTTCTTCCCCTGGCCCTCATCCCGCTGTCTCAAGATCTCAGATGGTATCACTGGTGACAACAGGACAGTCGTCCGCCGGGTGGACGTTAATCACAATAATACAGGGCAGGCTAATCACGACTCACTGATCAAGCGCTAAATGACATGCCTGCCGTACCCACTGTAACCAGCCCGCTGCAGAGGGATTCACACACCAAGACTAGCCCTTTTTGGGGGGGAGGGAGGAGGCGGACAGTAGTTGTGAGCCTGGTGCACAGCCATCCAGACAATAATTACTCGATGACTGTGGTCACATTAGGGATCAGTCAAAGCAGATTAATTTCGACTGATAGCATTGGTCCCTCCTAAATGCAGATTTTCTTAATAAGAGTGAAATTGTGTCGCTGAGAGGGTTAGGGACTGTGAGGTGTGCTATATGGGGTACTCCAATTACTTATGTGGAGAGACAATGTCTTCTTTGCACGAATCAGACTGTACTTCTGAATGTCAGCACAAAATTAGCACGCAAATGTGTTTTTCAAGTAGCCTGGTCTGATGTGTGCGTTTGTATGCGTAGACTGTATGAACAGACACAAATGAGGCTATGTGTGTGGTACGATAGGCCTTTCACTAAATACCCAGAGACCCTGAGAATTACCCAGAGCAGAGAGGACAGCATCTGTTTGTGTGCTTGTGCCGAGCAAACAAGGCAATTTAGAGAACACCAAGGGAGCAGCTAATAAACACAACCTTATTCCCCCTTCCTCCTACATCTGGCTCTGAATAATGCAGCGCTACAGTGAGGACGCCTGTCTGTCTTTGCATGATTGTGTGCGTGTGATGCAATGCCAAAGCCTGCTTGACCTGACCAAGAGGGTGGCCTGCATGTTTTTGCACGTGAACGTGTACGTGAGCGTGTGCGTGTGTTTATGTGTCATATGTGTGCACGAGCAAATGTGTGGCGTGTGTGTGAAACCATTCATCATTCTACAGTGAGAGGCATGCCAGTGCTGCTGGGAAATGGCAGGTCTGTGTCCCATCACACCCTGGCGTCTTTGTATGTACTGCCAAAGCTGCGCCAAAATGTCTGCCCTGGATACCTGGCATAGAAACAGCAGTTTACTGTACACAAAGGTATAGGAATACTTGGCTGGCAGAGCTAGCTGGATGTTAGTCACAATGGCCTAAAAGCAGTTGTTCTTTACTTTATTACGGGCAGATAAAATGTTGGCATCTGTGTTTTTAAGATATTCCACTTAACATTATGATTTAATAATCTATAAATATAATTTTTATGTCATAAACTCGTAAACTTGTGTTTAAAATTCATGTTCGCCCTGCAACTGTTACAGTAAACCTGCTTTAAATGTAGACCTGCAGCTTCGCTCGCCGCCACCACCGCCTCTGATATGTAGCCAAAGTGACACCCAGTGAAACCATGCATCAGACCAAACACAAAATGGCCGTCCAGTGCCAAACCTCGCCTTGGCTTTCACTTCATATCACACCACAGGGCCTGGCTGGGGACTGAAGGCTTTACAGGGCATTTAGAGACAAACTCAGCCTTCTGTCTACATCTGTCACTAACAGGTACATAAAGCTTTTGTGTTCTTCCACAGCGCTACAACCTTATAACTGCACACGCGCATTTAAAAATAACAATTACTCCATCTGAGACATATATTTTGTGTTTGTATGTTTTTTGTTTGATCAAAGTTCACAGAGTGCAGTCAAATCCACTCAGCGATCCAGTTTGCCCTTCAACTATGAGCACTTCAAGGTCTCCTCACCCCTCATGTCACATACCTGGCAGCCTCAGAAAAAAAAAGGCCACGTTCCATCAGCCTTTGAGCCTTCGAGCCAAGACCATCCTGGAATAAAAGAGTGGGAGAAAATAAGTGCAAAGGGGAGATTATTCTGAGTTATTACATTGATTAGATTTCCAGAATGCTAATTAAAAGATGTTAGAACATGGGCCCAGCCAAGGATCAGTGGGCGCTAATGAGGACCAATAGGCCTCTGTAATCTGTGCTGTAATGAGAGTGGTTTAAATGTTAAGTTTGCAGGGAGAAGAGTGAGGAGGTGGATGGAGCTTAGTTAGAACAGCAATCCTGGAAAACCAATCCCATCCCGTCATTATAACCAGTAATGGTGGGGTTTCACAGCCTCAGCAAAAAGATAGAAATAAAAATAAGATGAGTGAAAAGCAGAGTGAAATTCAATTATACTAAAGGCACAATAAAAACATTTTATTATTAGACAATTAACAGGATAGTTTAATGGCTGAAGGTCACATACCTCCTTGCCTTGTATTACGATGGGGCCTTTGTAAAGTTACAGGGCAGTATCTTTTAATGGGAAACCAGTTATCCCACCCTGCTGCTCATTCTCTTGCTGTTCCTCCAGGTTTTGTGATTTCCACCCTTTCCATGTCCATTATCAAAGAGCATAAAATTGTGGTGAAATAAATCTCAGGCGTACACAATGTTTTCAGTGTTCCTATCAAAAATCTGACTTTGGATACTGAATATTTGAGTTGCTTTAAGGTAACAAGAATATACATATTATATATATAATATAATTTGATATAAAATGTCAGAAAACAGTAAAGAATACCTATTATAAAGTTTCCAGGGCCCGAAGTCACAGACTCAAATTACTTGTTTTATCCAACCAACAGACCAAAACTCAAAGACATTCTGTTTACTCTCATATATGACAAAAAAGAAAAGCATTAAATCCTCACTAAGAGAAGCTGGAATCAGTTTGGCTTGAAAATTGAGGATTAATTACTTATCATAGAAGTTGCTGATTCATTTTCTGTCAGTCATGTAATCAATTAGTTGACTAATCCCCTCAGCTCTATTCCTGTTAGACAACCAACTAAATACAGGGGATAATGACAATAAACAAGGTTTGAAAGTAGGAATCAATCTGCAGCAAAGGGAAATGGCAGAATAATACAAACCAGACGGTTAAGAAGTCAACTGAAATTAGAAAGGCTGTTACTTATTCAGTGGATGGTCGTTATTAGCAAATGAGTCTTACCGACAGGTGCACCCCACTCATTTACAGATTAGAGGATATCTCTGTAATCAGCCTGCTAATTTATCACAAATAATGAGTTGTGTTGAGAACAGGCTGGTAAATACTCAAGGAGAACATCACCCTAATGGGTCTCACTGTTTACGGCTTCTGGTGTGCATGCTGGAGTGGGTTCAAATAAACATGACCTTATTATATGTAGCTTCACACTGCTATGGACAAATCTCTAGACTTTATTATCGATTTGGCTTTCTTGCCTCGTGCCAACAAGTCACAGGCTGTTTTGGAAACCGCCTGCTACATACTACATTGTCAGTCATCGGTAGTATGCAGTATGAAACTGTGAAATCGATTTATTTTGGCGTATGCTGGGCCAGGCTATCCGGTTTCCGGGTCTGAACTAAAGAATAGTACGGGTAACGACAAACCACCGCAATCCTCTTAATTAGAAATAAATGTTAAGTAGTACTTCTATTTATATTCCTCCATGTCAGCCACTGACAAGGTAGTGCTACCTGCCACCATTGGTGAGAAAAAAAAGACAATGGGGACCATTCAACACTTTGCATTGTGGGATCAGTACGACATCCGGGTATTTCTGGCATAATGCAGATCTTGTTTTTGTTTGCATGTTGCATGCTACATGAGTCTACAACCATGCTAGCAGTTGTGTGAGGCTCTACTCAGACACAGCGGCTATATTGTTCAGCATCAGAGTCATTGGTTTTGCACATATATGGCCATAAACAAAAGTATTGGACACATTTAAATGTTGATTTAACGATGGTGCTTAAGATAAAATCAGCCATCATCAAGGTTATTAGAAATCATCCTCTGGGGAACACGAATGTCTGCACAGAATACAGTTGAGATATTTCAGTCTGGACCAAAGTGGTAGACAGACCAACAGTGCCATCACTAAAATCATTACAATAAGCATAAGTAAAAGTACTAAGAAGGTCTAACGTTTGAGCGTCTCATGGTCAGAGCCTCCCTCAGCATGTCAGTTTTCTTCATGGCGTTGACACATGGCATCATGAACTACCAAGTATGTGAGAGTTGTGTGTTTAACCGAGCTTAGGGCCTAACATCCAACCCGCCTTATGAGGCAGAAATAAAAGAGGCTGAAATTACAGTGGGGGTATGACAATGCTGATAGGCTATAAAACCATGTCATTTAATGCCCCCCTCTCACCCTCTTCTCCCCCTCAGCGTGGCTCTCTGGTCTACTCACCATTAAGCCAATTCATCACCTCTTCAGAGAAGGCCATGAGACAGATCCAGTCTATCAGTCACTCTCTTTAGGATGTGGTTACTACAGCAATGATCAGGGATTTTTGCCGTATTTTACATTAAGACTAAATCTAAGCAATGACTTTAAAGAGATGCTCAAAACAAAAGCAGCTCTTTCTTGAAAATGTGAGTTTGAGAAGCCACTGTAATAATATCACAAATTCAAATATGAAAACACTGATGTAGGAATGATGTTAGATTGTGCCTGCCACTTGAAGCCAGTTGTTTGATATGTCACTTTTCTAATGACCTTTCGAGAGAGGACCCCAGATTTGCATTTTTGGTCCCTGCTCCTGTAATGGAAAAAAGGTACAGCGGAGCATATTTCACTGGGCCTGTCAAACACACTCACGCCCCTCTGCAAAGCACTCAGGAACTTCATTCCATCGCTGCCCGTTCTCACGGTCGCGCTATGAAATTGACTATGACAAAATTAGCAAACCTAGACTGTTTGGACACATTCACAATATAGTGGGTTTCTCTTTTTTTTCAAAATGCAATCAAGCCAAGGAACATCAAACATGAAGTCTCCTTGAAAGTTGTTCAGTCTCTTTGGTGCAATATCCAGAGCAGCTATAGATTTATGTAATCGCATGCTTGTTAGGGAGATTTCCTCAGGCCTATTGACAGTGACGTGCACTCCGGTTTGGCAGAGGTGACATCTGGGAAGCACAATTCTGCTGCACCACCACGCAAAAGCAATTAGAGATCTATATTCCCAGACAGGTCCGGACTTTGTTCTATGGTGGAGGGATACATGTGGTTTAATGTCTTTATTAACATGACATGTGTGTCCCTTACACCGTCTTCAAATGACAATCAGAGGGTCAGCATGAAAAGGGGGGCAGCAATCAGTTAAATCACGCTTCGCGAAAAAGCCTGTGTTGACAAGTCGGCACACCAGAATGTATTTTCCAAGTGAACTGCTCCGGGGATAAGAAAGTGTCTAAGAAGGTGTAGCAAACACCACACAGGAGTTTCTTAACAAACGGAAAGTAACTGAAATAACACAGTCAGACAGTGTTACGGCTGCTGTACGTTAGCAGAGCAGGATGGTTAATTAGAAATGGTTCAGTTTCAGTTGCTCAAGCTCAGCTCAAACACATCACTTACAGCAGTAAATGAATCTCTACTGGCTAAAGTAATTAGTTCAGTCTATTAATTACTATAATCACTCATTATCATGTCGGCCTTCATTTTAACATGTTTCATGGATGTAACCAGCCCGTAGCAAAGTCGTTTCCAGGGGATATTCTCTGTTTGAGTGCTAATTATGTTGTAATTAAAAGGATTAGCCTGGCATTAGTCTATATTTCTTATTGTCAACAAATCTCATTAAAAAGGCCAAAGCCTACAATGTGTTGGTCCATCTTGCAATACTTTCAAACTTCCCTACCCCTCCTGTGGCACTCAGCCCCAAGCCTATTTGATCCTACTGAAGACATTAATCTTTAAAAATGGGTCACAATCATATTTTCCCTTTTTTTTTTAAGGCTCAGGAATATCCTAAAAAAAAAGCTGAAGTTTTAAGCCAACACTAGAGAAAATTGTGAAATTCTTGGGGACTATTTTCAGCTGTGGATTAATACACACTTGGTGCTATTTCTGATGACAGGACCGTGCATGTGGGATAGACTCAAAATAAACTACAATGCCCATGTTCATCTTAATGAAGGTACATGTCACCCAGTGCAACAGTGCGGCTCGCTGATGTGTTTTTAATAGCTTTTGGACAACACTGGAGAGCGCATGCACAGAGGAATCTGCGATTTCAGGCTTTGACTACAAAGACAATACTTCATTGTTCAATGTTTGTTTGGTTGATTTGTTGATAAGAAAATTTCAAAAAAGCCAAAAAAAGGTCACCAACCTTATATTATAAGGCAGGAAAATATATATATATATTTTTTCCTAAATAGATATACTGTTGCACAGTATGTGAGAAAAATCTCCAATAACATTTCATATTAATCTCGGTTCACAATGCAAACTATATCCACAGTATTGGGTTCTGCAGGGGCCTTATATGGTGGCCCCCTGCGAGCTGCGATGGAATAAGGCTGGGGTCTGAGGAGATGGAGGTAGAGTGCAGTAAACAAGGCGGCCCTGCTCCCCAGCTGTGAAGGTGACACAGAGACGCTACACGCAGAACAAGCCCTTTTGATTAATCACAGGATATTTACTAGCTCAGATCTAATCAGGGACTGCAGGATCACAGGCTACATCATACACGGCTCAGGAATTTACACAGCAGAGTTAACCTGTCACCTGCCACTGTCCTCTTCCTTACATCTATAAACAGTGTGTATAGGTTGGCCAGCAGTTACACACCACAGGCGGCCGCTCAGCCCCAGAAGTGATTGTTTTATTTCCGCTGAAACAATATAACCTGCAGTCAGATACTCAACACATGTCGTTTGATATAAAACCTTATGGCAGAGGGGAGAAAGAGCCATTTATCTCAAGGTGGTCGTGGTAATGGGATACAAGAACGTGAGCAGTTTTCTCACAAAGTAAACTACAGCATCATGTGCAGGAGCCTGTCTTGCCAGCCTGCAGCAGTGTGATAGTTATTTCCTGAGAAGGACATTCAAACCAAGGACTAATCCAAGATTACAAGCAAGAAGGGATTAAGCAATTGTGATCTCTGATGGCTTATAATATGACTTTTAAAATCGATTCAGCAGTCAGAAGAATGTTAGTTTTTAAAGAGCACAGCTGGCAATTTTAAGGACTTTTGAGGATAATTTTACAACTTATCTTTTCTAAGAGTCAGACCAGCATTTTTATGTCTGTGTTTGAAGGTACTCTGAATAATCAGTAGTAACCATAGTTTAGCTCTGTTCATGGATATCTAAGGAATCATTTACAACGCTGCTCAAAGCTACAGAAATACATGGAGATGTTAATACTTAGTAATCTTCAGCTATTTTTCTAAAATGTATTCACAAGCAGATTCAACATTCTGATTTCTGATTTCAAACAAGTTTTTATTTTGGATATTTTCACTGAGGAGTTGGTGGAGATGGGAAGAAAAAGTTCAAAAGGGATTAATATTGGATATACATTCACCCGGTGGACACAAACATGACTCTTAATAAAAGCTCCGTTATAATTAGGCAACAGTCCTTTAACAAATCATATCAACTTAAAAAGGTCAATCAAAGGTTGTCGAAATGTTCAAAATACAGTGTTCTGTTTACAGTTCTTCAGGCCCCAAGCGGCCACAAAAACAGGTATTGCAGGTTTCATAGTAAAAGTTGCAATTCTATAAAAATTTTCATTAAAATGCTTTGTTTAGTTAACCCATCCATGTACCCTGGAAGTCAATAAAGCTATGATTGCCTCCATCAGCATCCAGTTACTAAACTTGGATTTGGAGACACAAAAAAACACATGCAGAGGCATAAAAATAGATAAATACTTCCCACTTTAATTATGTAGAAAAAATTCCTTTAAACATAGCTGTTGCCTTTAGAAAATGGCTGACTGGTATGATTTCTGTTGTTCAGTTAATTGTAGCCAACATACACCGATAGTTGTTATTTGTAAATGTTGTAAATGTTCATTTGTAAAAAGCATTTGTCTGAAACATGAAATCGATAAAGACATAACCTTTATTGTGACCTGTGAGCTGTCTTTTGTTGTTAACACGTCTACAGGAAGAGAGAGTGCTGCAGCCCTTCTGTGTTTATGAGGGGGTCGGGATAAAGTGCGACATGGACTACCGTGTTGCCTGGAAAATGTCACTCCACAGGGGGGTTTGTCTCAGTTCGAACAGGTTTAAAGAAAACCCTGACAACATGACAGAAAATTCACAAAGAATGTTTAAAGGACAAAATATGATGGACCAACAAGAATGCATTGTATCCAGACGTTATGCTTCCATCATTGTTTTAAATTGCTTTTGTCCCTCGTCCATACAAATGTGATGAAGCCCTCAGTGACAATTTGAGATAAAACACTTTTGTTTGTGTTGAATCACAAGTGATCTGTGGTCTTTAAGCAATACATCACTTAGCGCTATTGAGCCAGATCTCTGCCGCATGAGCCCTGGACAAATAGTTAGTCTATTAGATGAGAGCGTTTTTGTCAGTCGCCCCGGCTCCCAGATATTTCCTCAGAGTGACGAGTCGCATTAGACGCCAAGAGGAAGAGTAATTTCTGTGTCACATCCCTTTAGTCCGACCTCGCTGACAATCACCAAGAAGAGGGCGTTCTCACAAAAAATTAATCACATTTGCCTTTTTAATGGCATCCCTCAACCCTCTGCCAAGAATTCACAATCATCTTCCTGCTATTGTGTTGCTCCTGCAGCTTGGTGTCTCTGGCGGTGACAAAGTGATTTCAAGGAGTGTATCAATACTTACATCACCCCTCTGGCCCTCAGTCTTCAGTGTTGACACTGCAGCACTCAGAGCCAGGCATAACTGGCAGAAGGCCATCCACTTTAGAGATAGAGAGACACAGATACACAGCGGAGGATTTAAAGCTCAAATTCTTCACGTTTTCAGATCATAAATTGTTAGAAGTGCATTCACCAGTGAGAAAAGATCAGGCTTTTCAGGATCCACTGGTCGATGACACTTTCACTGTGTGCTGTGAAAGTAAACTTAGTCGTAAGCTTTTAACTTATTTATTCACGTTAATCGTCTATTCATAATCATTTGTTTGTATTCTTATTAATATTTAGTAATTAAATGCTTGTGTATTTACTTTAATTAGTCAATAGTTCCAGTTTTAATAATTCTCAAGTCTTGAACTCTTACCTAGTTTCATGTCTTTAGGTTTCTTTGTGCATGCTAAGCAACGCGACTCTTATATAAAAAGGTCAAAAAGGTCAGCTATATGGTGGAATACAGGTCCTTATATTGAAACGTTTTCCCCATCTGGTAATTTTACCCATAAACAGTTGATTTTCTAGAAAAATGTGTATTGATATGATGATACAATATATGATATATTGCACACCCTTAGTTCCAACTACAGCAAAAAGGCCAACATTTTATTTTTGCAATGGCTTCATGCAAAACCAAAATTTTAAAGCAATTGTTATACATAAACTTTGAACATTACAAGGGATTAGCAAGGGTTATCAGTCAAATACAAATGCCCTTCATTAATTCACCTAAATCGTTTTTAAAGAATTAGACTCAGGGTACAAATAACCTTGAACTGTCTCATTCTCTCAGTAACGACAGAAACGGTTTCTGCTGCCATCAAATATTCAGACAGACTTGTAATTCCTTGTGAGTGGGAAACCCTGTAAAAGTCATTGGGAAACAAAACACTTGTGGTAAAACAATGTTCTGAGGACATTCTGTCAGATTCCTCTCTTTTTTACAGATTTCATCACTGAGCTGCTGTGGCGTAAATGCTTTAAAACACTTTGACATAACATGCTGCGTCCAGAGACCCTCTGCGTCTGAATAATGAATCTACAGTATGTTCCAAACAGCTGTCTTGCTGCAAGAAGTTTTTTTTAAGGCTTTTGGTCGCATATATTTAGATATTTAGTCATTTTTTTAAAAATCAATCTAATTGGAGATAATTCACTTGGTTCCCTTTACTACAACAACAACACCTGACCAATCAGTGGAGCTTTAACTCACTATAAACCACTGTGATTGGCCAAAAAATAGAGACAAAGTCACAAGCATCCTCCATTCTTGCTGTCCCCACTCTTCATATTTAATTCAGAGGTTGTGTATTTCTTTATGATTGCAACATCTGTTTGCTCCCAGTGCCAGCTCCCTCTGTCAGCCACCCTCTGTTCAATAATTCCTGTCCTGACCCCTAAGAGCCCCTGACATCACAGCACCGGCTGCTGCTCAAACTTCACCAGGACCAGACACAAAGGGACAGGTGCCTGCTACCAAATCATCTGGTTAATCAACCTGCATCACCTAGATCAGTGGTTTTGTTGTAGTTGGAATAAGTCAAGTCAAGTCTCTCCGTCTCCATAATAAACTGGCATGGTAGTAAATATAATACAAGAATTAAGAAGACAGTGTATCATCACTTTTAAGGACAATTTGAGACAATTTTCTTTTCTTTTTTTCTTTTTTTACTTCAGCTGAAAGATTACATGATCCTGTTTCAGTGGTTCAAATTTCCCATGACACCAGCTGACAGCGACATGCCATTGCAAACATCTGCAACATGTTTGCATGTCATGTGCAGGGGGTGGACAAAATAATGTTATCATTGAAATTGAAATTGACTGGAATTGAAACAAAGACAATTAAAAACTCTGCTACAATCAATTGGCAGACTTTTGCAGCCAGGAGAGGCTGGTAGTTTGATATGTGAGTTTTCAATAAACAACATAGAGGCTGTAGAGATATTGCCTAAAACAAATTGAATATGTTGAGAAGGAAATCACGACAACATGTGCAGAAATGGACATGACCTACTTCTGGAGAAGTATCTGCATTTGTGATTTGGTTAGTTTGGTCCTTTAAAGTCTTAAAGGATAATATTTTTTCTTATTGGCAACAAATCCCAAAACCAAAAATGCACAAGTCTGTCCCTCAATACAATTGACTTCCCTACTGTTCCCTTCTTCCGTTACTCTCTCCTCCCAGACCACTTGATCCTACTGAAGATCTTAATCTCTAAAATGCGTCACAAATAAAAAGTTTCATTAAAAAAAGAAAGAAAAACAGCTGGAGGAAATACTGCAGTTATGAAGGAACATGTAACCCAGTGCAACAGTGTAGCTTATTTGTGTGTTTTTTATATTTTTTGGACAACAAGGATGGACAGAGACTTTTATCAGGTTTTTGATACACAGACAATAGACAAAACGTGTTAGTCGGATCGATCCATTGTTTGTTTTGATCTTTTCACATGATTTATTAATAAATTAAATAAAATAATATTATTTTTAAAAATGCCTGCCTAATCATCTTATGAAACCATTTACCTGGTAGGAGCTTTTTAAGTTTTATGTTTGTGATTATTAATAAACAACGGCTATAACTTCTACACCATGTGTGGAGGCACTGTTGCAGGTTAACTTACATCAGATTTACAGTTTGTCACCACTTATGACTGATCAAAGCATTTTGTCTGGTTCTCTCAGCGTGATCCTCGCTGTCAGAGGCATTGAAGGTGGCGGGGTCCATAAACAGGTGCTACCCACTGACCTTAGAAAACATGGCGGAGGGGCCAGATGTTTGGATGACCTCACAACCTTGGGACAGGCTGATGTGGCAGTGATGGAGATGGGTACTGGCAGAAGAAACTGATCTAGTGGCATCAGAGGTTCCCATTTTCCCGCTTTTTCCTGTGTTGGTCTTAACCCCCCTAACCGGGCAATCCTGGAAGGCGTGGAAAGATGGAGGACGAAGAGAAAAATGTAAACACAGAAGAGAAAGAGACAGAGAGAGGGATGGAGGACTGGTCAGTGCTGACGGTTGTCACAGATGTTAAGTTCAGCACAAAACTATGCCAGAAGCCATCATGTCAAGGCTACGTTAGCTGAATGAACAAGAACAACTCCAGGCCCTGCCACTTTAAATCTCGCTCAGAATTCAACAGCTGTTTCTTGAACGAATGCAGATGCAAAATAATGATAATAATGCCTACTTACAGCTCCTGCTTAGAAGTAAACAATCCTTCTTGACCACACCCTGTGCACATGGTGTCTCATTAGCTCTGCATTGCTGTAGCTCTTTTGGAGATTTAATTTTGGATGCAGCAAGGGTTTTTGGCAGGCAGAAGGGAAAGAAACTGTTTGAAAAAAGTTGTTAGAAAGCTAACAATTAATGCTTTCAATCTTCAAGTTATCCATTTTTTTCTTTCCGTTTTCAAAGCCGTGACACCACCAACCAGTGACTTTACATAGATGTCAGAAACAAGCAAAGCATCTTTGTAATGTACATCTACAGTGCTGCTTCAACATAAACTCTCCTCAAATCAACGCCTGCGCTTGTCTATTCTGGCATCTGAAATTCTTAACATTTTGACTGGGTGCATCTTGGCTCCAAGCATCTTCACTCAGCTCAGAGAATGTCTTTGTGCCAAGGCCACAGCCTGTGGCAGTTTTCCTAGTGACAGATGAGCATGTCAACATGTTTGTGTGTGCGTGTGTGTGGTGAGACAATAGGTCTCGTAAGCTGTCAACTGTGCCGTTATGGACAGAACTGCCAGGTTATCCAGTAACCAATACACCAACATATTAATCAGACATGGTAACATGCATACAGACACACAGTATTAGTGTAATGACTTTTGAAACGTTGCTTCTTCTTTTTTTTATATTGACTCGGGTACAAAGAACTTGGCCTTACACAGATGGACTGATAACGCTCACTTGTTGTAATTACTCGCTGAAAAACAATTATATAAACATTGCGAGAATTTGTAAATTACAAGACACATTCATGAGCAAATATCCTCATTTGTTCTTATAATAATCTATCTCAACAATAAATGTTGAATAGCTGCACCAAAAGAGAACTGCGACATGTGGATCTAAATCTGTCCGTCCTGTCTCCAGGCCTGTTGGCAAAGGGCAGCTCAGCTGTAGCAGGCAGATTGTGTGAACAGCGGACTACGAACATCTCTCCACAGGCCATACCAAGGTGTCTAATCCAGGAAACACTGTGAACATACACCCTGTGGGCTCCCACAGTGCACTGCAGCCTATATCCTTGTACACACTGCAACAAATATTCCATCTTAACAAGCCAGTTTGTCTATTGTTGAATCGTAAAACCTTCAATTCTTCAAACATCTAAACAATATGCTAATAGGACGACATTAAGTCATTTGTTTATTATACAAATCAATTTGTTTCAAGACTTTTTGAAGGCTGAATCTGAGACCACGTGACCAGTTACGATGTGTGCCTTTGCAGTAAAACGTAGGAAAAAGACTGCATAAAGAAATAGCTTGAGTGCATAAGTACCAAGGTGTATATTTATAAGTATATTTGAGCTCCGGTTATTACTTGAGCATGAGACATGTAGCAAGAAGTGAAATTTATACCACTGTGATGAATGTGTTTGAATGTGTTTATTCATGTAGATCTCTCAAAAAGATATTGTAGTTTTTGTATAACGTAAACCTCAGTTCTTTAATATAACTTGCTGTAATTAGTATGCCAACATTTGCAAATAATAACCGAAGTAAACAAAGCTGCAAAATTCAAAGCCAGCAATTACTAATGATGTCATACGTTTACATCTTTTGTCTTTCAGGATTTCTGTACATCCAGACGAGAAGTATGTAGTATTTTTGTTAAGATTTATAAAAAAAAAAAAAATCCACTGATATAAATTTGTAGTTAATTCATTTACACATTTCAGCACTTTACCTGAAGAAATAGTGCCAGATCGCCTAGGAGTGCGTCTGCTGTCCAGCACCTGTCATATCGGCTGAGTGTCACCCACGTCACATGGTGTCGCAAAATGACAGCTCCCAATGTCTGCAAAGATGAAGCCTCGGGAGGGAAAAACGGGACAGATCGAAATTTCATACTCCCATGTATATCAAAGTGACTCCTGTCAGCATTGCATCAAAGCGGAGAAACAGGAACTGTTCATTTTTACAGCTGAGAGTTGGACTGTGGAGGGGGTTTTCTGGGGAAACAGGGTGGAAAGGTGAGCACCATAAATTACGCTGGGTGACTTACAGGAAAAATTATGACAATGAAAAGCACCTTGTCAACATTTGCCCATTTGGATTTATGACAGCAGAGTCAAAACAAGGCTGTGACAGAGGGTGAAGCTGAAGGGAGACTTTTGAGACAAAGATGAGAGTGAGTGATTTTCAGAGATCTAGTTTCTATGTGTCAAAGGCAACAATGTCCATGTGAATCTCATGTGTCACTGTGAGTCTGTTAGCAGTGTTAACTGTATGGTGCCACACAGTGACAACCTGTGATTTCATCTCACATCTTTTGAGGAAATCGAATTCATCATTTGCATTTTGCTTATTTGGCTGGATGTGGCCTGTAACACTGTTAAAAAATACAATTCAATTAGAATTTTGTAATGAGAAAAATCTCTTAAAAATATAACTGCAAATGAAATAAGAAATGTTCTTAATAAATTTAATTGTTTAATAAAATTGAATGATCATTTTTGTGGTAAAGAAAAGATGTAAGGAAAGCAAAAACATGATCAGAGCATAACACAAAACAACATCGACAGTTACCATGGGGCAAGCCTTTTTACCTAAGCAGTCTGGATAAACAAGTGTGTCTTTGCTTGTACAGGCCTATAGTGCTACAAGATACAGGGATATGACTTGGGCAGCGATGACAAATATTAGAGGCTGGAGGCTAAAAGGAATCCAAGGCAACCAAAATCTGTTTTTGTCCCAGGGCCAAACCCTGCACTGCACTGTGGGCCACTTCTGATTTCAGCACTAGCTGGTGTAACGCAACCAGCCATGCATTAGCATTGGCCCTCCAGTTAGAGCAGGCTCTTAGGATCCTGTCACCCGAACTTATCATAAACTCTCACACACATACACATTGAGCCAGACACACACATGCAAACACAAAAAAAAGGGAGCTCATTTGCTGCAGCAAGAATGCACAGAGCTTTATCGGACGCATAGATCTCTTTCTGTCTCCGTTTCCTCTTATGTGTGAGGCACACAAATACGTTCTTGCTACTTACTCACACAGGGATCATAATTCAACACTCTTCAGATCACTGAAACCTCTCCAGAATCGCCACTGGTCAAACACACAGTGGTTGTTAACACCGGCAGCAGGGACGCCCCTCTACACAACATAAAAGACAGAATCTCCCCCATTAAAGCAGCCGGCCCATCTCTCTCACCATTTAGAGGGGGGCCCGAGCTAGCATACAAAGTTCAAGAACTGTGAAGAAGGAACTATTAAAGAGGACACACAAAGCAGTGACCTTGACTGACAAGTGCTCTTCATTCTGGCCATAAACAGCAGTGGGGCCTGATAAGTGTTCATCGGTGCGGGGAGTAATGACCTATCCGTCAGCAGCGGTTGGGCTGTGTGAGGTAGTATAAATGGAACATACATAATGTACAGCAATAATACCAGCACGCTCACAGCCTAATGTATTATCATTATTCTTGGGGACCATGGTTCTCTCCCCCCCCCCCCAACTCTGTGTAGTGTGCCTCAGCACGGCAGGTAAATGCCTTCCGGCCACGATAATTTCACTCTAATCTTTGTTCCATATTATAATTTTCATGGTCAGAAATACACCAGGAAGCAATGCCACGTTTCTATCAAGGGCTAAACAGAACACAGGCCATAACTGGAGGTTTTATGTGACTGTATAATCCCCGTTCTTAGTGCACCAGTCAATTTACGATAAGAACGGAGAAAGCTGTAAATTTATGTGTGACGGCTCATCTTAAACAACATCATTACGGGCCAAACCAGCCTCTGATAGGGCGGCTGTATCCATACACAATTCAATTCAAAATTCAATATTCACAACATTAAAGTACATTATTAAATTTGATTAGAAAATTAAACAAAGTTTGTGAAAAAAGATACATTTGACATCTATGTAAAAACAGTCACCCTTAAACAAATCATCATATTAAGGGTAATAACTGAGCACAGAAGTTACATTGAGCATGTATGTAATGAATACTGCATGAATCACTCGCTCATTGTCCCCATGCGACCGTATTTGACTCACTTCTGACATAAATATCCAGTAGATAGTTCTGCATGTCTGTTTCTACTTCAAGCTGGACTAAGCATTAACGATATCAGCTTTAAACAGTCTGAAAGAGGCAGGTTAGAGCTCTGGAGAATGAATCTCACTCTTCCTCCCCTGATACCAATACCTTTAAAGGAAAAGTGCAATTGTTTGGGGAAATGAGCTTATTTACTTTTCTTGTGAGAGTCAGAGGAGAAGATCAATACCACTCTCATGTCTGGCTGCAGCGTCGTGTTTACCACCCAGTGAGCTTAGGCCAGTTATTTCCCCATTTCTAGAAAGCCTACAAGGACAGCATCAGTCTGTTAGTGTAGTGGCCACACACTGCATTGCAGGATCACATGACCACGGCTTCTTTCTACACAATCTCTTCAAGCTGCACAATCATTACAATCAATAACAAATTTGATCCATTCAGTTCAGTAAAATGTATAATGTCTACAAGGGCTGTATCATTCAATAATGTTATGCCGTTGATGTGTGCGCCGCAAGCAAACTGGAAGTAAAGGGGCCCAATGTTGACAAAGAAATTGCATCTAAGGTGGATCTGTAATGTCTTGACAATACATGGTCCGATTAATAGTCAGTATCAGAGGTGATACTGATTTGGTGGATCAGAGCATCCCTACGCTTCACCCCCAGTTAAAAAAGCATAACGCTGTCTTTCAGGAGTCAAATCAAAGTCCTATATAGTCAGTCTCAGTTCTTGAAAAGGACTGTAGATTAATTAACCTATAAAATGTGTTGTTTTGTTTTCCTGTGTGTGACATTTTAAAAATAAGACACCATTACCGGAAACCTCCCCACAATAGGTTAATGTCCAAAAAATATCACATCCCAAAATACTACCTAGTAATAGCTAATTCAGTCTGGAACCTATACTGGCTGTGCAAATGGTTGTCAACACCATTAATTAACAGGCATTTCTGAGGCCTCCCACACACATACTGCATCAAACTCACAGCCAGTGTCTTGATCCAAAACTCATCTCTGCTCTACAGAAACAGGGATATGCAATGCTACTAAACATCCCAATGTTCCTAAAACACATGATGCATATTATGAGAAGGTATTCTTGGAAAGTGAAGTAAACTTCCATTAAGAATACAGGATTAGTTGTGCTGCATTTCCTTGTGCTAGTCAGAATAAATAGCCCTGTTTACTGTTAACAGTGTAGCTGTAGTAGCTAATGTTCAGTGATGAGATTATTTCCAGGATAATTATTCTAGGCCTCTGAATGTTGTAAATATTGCGTGCATGTCCGCCTCGTCTCTGCCAGGTATCCCTACAGAGCAGAGGAAAAATTAAGGATGCCTCCAAAGCTTGGAGACAGTAATCTCCCCTGTGGAGGTCAAATCTAACATGGCAGGTTAGTGTCTGTGGAGATTGACAGCCTGGAGAAATACTGCTGCCAGGCACCCACAATGCACAGTGACAGTAAACACCTCCCAGGGAAAAGGCTGGTTACCAAGCCTTATAGAGCAACTGTCAGAGGGCGGCAGTCATCAGAGCTGCTGCAGACTCCGCACTGACAGACTCTGTCAACCTATCGCTATCATATCGAAACCATCTCAATAATGGGAACATCAAACTTACCCACGAAGTATACAGATCCAACCTGTACACATCATCATCTGAAACATTGTAGGTAATCCTTGAGTTTTCTGTGCCAACTTCATATACGATCAGCTGCAAAACCCCAATACTTTGTTATCCAAAGATTATTTATATAAAACCATGACAACGTGACTTTACTTGTGATCATTTACTGTAATTGTGTGTAAATGCTATCTGGAGAGTTACTGGTGTTTTGTAGAAAACCATTACAAGTCAAGCAGAACAAAATCAATTGTTAAAAGGATATGCTTTATTGTAAAGCTAAAACAAGTAGCAGATTCATTCATTAGTCAATTGACAGATTCTTTATCTGCAACTACCTTAACAGATTAATGAAATAACTTTTCAATCAAAAATGTCCTGGTTCCAGCTTCTCAAATGTAAATATTTCCTGGTTTTCACCATATTTGATAACTTGTAAACTGAATATCTTCTTCTGAATATCTATCTATATCAAAACAAGCCATTTTAAGAGGTCTCTGTGTGGGAACTTGTGATGTGCATTGTTTTGTGATTTTCTAATAATCTATAGAGCAAACATCTCAATTAATTAAGAAATCGACATATAAAACAACCTTGAAAACAATTGTTAGTTGCAGCCATGATAGGAGAGATTGTCTGCATAAAATCATGACAACATACTGCAACTTATTGGTCACTGTTTCATGTTTATACTGCACTTTTGCATAAATTCTATGTGGTGGGTAATTTATGTTTAATAGATTGTCATGAAAAGAAGAAATGGACCTGTTTAAAGGAGTATTACATTACAAAATGGATAATGATAAATGGATTACATAAACCTACACATACACTTAAATCCATGTTGTTTACTGTGGTTGCACAGACATAGTAATGCAGTACAGCAGACCACTAATTGCATGAAATATGTTATCTTACAGGCTTGTGCTGTCTGCGTTTCATAAACAAAGGCTGACATATCATGCTCTCAACCAGTGACCCTGCTGTGAGCATATGCACTAATGCAAGGTCACACTGGAGACTGGCCACATGAGGAGAAAGCAGCCATCCAATTTGCCTTGTGAATCCAACACAGACACTACGGATGTAGTCATCATGCCCTACAATACAATGTCAGTGTGGTAAATGGGGCCCTTTTTTCATTAGCATCTCTAATAAATGGTGCTTCTATAAAATAGAGGATTCCCTTTTATGTCTGCGAGAGGAGAAAATGATAAAGGGTTACAACTGCCAAAAAAAACTGTTGTACACTCAATATCAAGGAGGCTTTGCTGGCTCCCACAGAGCTCAGCTGTGTGCAAAAGCATAGCAGCCCCTGATTTTCATAATGGCAAGCGGCCATCTTTAAATCTGAGATCTACATACAATACTAGCTATACACCACAGTGGCTGGAACATTTGCCAACACGACTAATAACAAAAAATGACATCTGCCTCAAAACATAACATGCCGTCTTGTGGCCCAAATACTAATAAAATCTAGTTAAATAGTAATTAATAATAAATAGTCATGGCATATAATTTGAAGGAAGGAAGTCAGATCCAGGGCTCTGATTGGTCTGATTATGAGGGTGAGTGTTGATGGGAGCATGCTATTAGGGGATGATGGAGGTTATAAGGGGGTTGTGGGTAGATGAGGCAGCAAAGACAGGCAGACAGACAGACGAACAGACCTATGAGCCTTAGCCCCCCCCCCCGATCCTCTGCTTGCCCTTTGTCATGCACCCTCCTCACCTCCAGAGCTGTCACTGGCTTGTCAGAACCAATCACAGGATGCCATGCTGTCTGCCAGCCATGTACCAGTTTGGACAGGATGACATCAAATTTCTGGTGCTACGTGTCAAGGACCATATGAAAACAGATGTCCTCATTACTGGGTCGCTCGTGCTCTAGAAATACTACATACTCACCTTTTCGCAGATCAGATCAGGGGATTAAGAGACATTACAGGGTTTCATTTTTCAGTTTAATCTTAAATTTGGTGTAGGTTAACAGTGAAATATCTGAAAATATCTTAAAATAATCAGTGACTTGGGCAAAAAAAAATCCTATACTGTTTATCATACAACATGAATTTTAAACAAATAATTGCATATAAGTGCTGAAATGTACGCTATCCAAAAACCTTCGAAAAAACCGTAAACTAAAACCCAGTCAAAGCCTGATCACAGCGTGATAAAACAGTGACATGTCCAAGCCTGGTGTTATGCATATATGAGGCCCTCTGAGATCCAGCATGACAAAAGTAACTTTATTGAATGGGACAGATCGCTGCTTGTCTGACTGACTTAATCTGTTTGATTGAGCAACGGGACGCCTTCGGCTTCACAAGTCCTTCAAAGGCCGCAGATTCTGCAAGTGTGAAAAAAAGAGGGAGGAAAAAAGGAAAAGAGAAAAATGCCCCCCCCACACCCTTTCTACTGCAATAGACACACACACGCATCAGAGCAGCTTTTGGAGGGTTTATTTATTAGCTTTAAACATCTTCTTCATTACCCTACCACCCAGGCCCTTTCAGGTCATCAGCCTCTAACAAAGACCGCAAGTCTGGAAAATCTGTCAACTGTCAGTGTCATTGATTAGGAGAAGAACTCTGGGCAGATGATGAGGCTTCATTGAAGCCAACCGTTAAAGAGTAATAAAGGGCAGAGCTTGAAGAGTTTGTCCCTGACAATAACACTGCTGCTGCAATTTTCCTCTAGACTCAAAAGCATGCCACATTACAGAGCAATACATTCATTTGCTCATGCTTCACGATCTTATTATGGGGATCTAACTTTCCACTCCTCCCCCTTTTTTCACCACACCGTCTTAACACAAAGCAGACCTCAGCTATCATTGTGCTTGATCTGAATTTTATTTAGAGCTCCATATGCTTCTCCAGCCTCCTCTCAAAGCCTGGTGTTGATGCTTGGCCTCTCTTGGCCCGTTAAACATTAAAAGAGGGGCCATTCTGTCGCCACACTGCCTATTGTGGGCCTTCGAGGTTAAGAGACAAAAGTGTGAGATCATGAATGAGTGCTTGGCAGTCTATTGGAGGTTTCCATTCGCACAATTGAACTGAGGAGCTGCACCTGATGCAATTCAAGCATCTATTTTAAAAGAGAAAAGGGACTATTTTGTTTGCTGGAGTGGCCGCATTAAATAAAATTGTTTTTCAATATCTCTGCAAAAGACAGACCCATCGTGATGGTGCCATGGTTCTCTCCCTGTCTTGCAGAAAATGCAGCTAAATTCTCAACAAGACCTCCTGGCCGATGTGAGCACCCAGACGTATAGTTAGTTACACATGAGACCACAGAGGAGCTTGATGAAACCCCAGAGATACTCCACACCTCACAGCAAGAGGCAGGCTACAGAATTACCCTTCTACCATCTCTGGGGGCTTCCTCTGAACACACATTTCCCTTACACTTTCTCCCCTCCAAGTAGCCAAAGCTGTGTCTCCAGGTCCCCCCTTAGTGACAATTTGTCCACATCAGAGAGCCGTCATCCCTAACGAGATCTGACTCGTGACACACAGATGGGGAGGGGCCGGGCACGGGCAGTGCTAGCGCTGGGTGCCTGCCTGCCCCGGGGTTACAGAAAAACGCCATGCTCAGACTGCCGTGTGAGAGAACACAACTGCTTTCTGCTAAGCTCTGCTCTACCACCATAAGCTCTACCAGCCCGCAGCCCACACCGCTAGGCCATTACAGGGGAATGGGATGCAATAAGAGCAAAACAAGGAATGTTGTTAATTATATTTGTACACACACAACACACACTGAAATCTAACATACAACATGCAGGAATTTCAGTGCTTGGGGATTTTCTTTTCAGCATACTGCTTGCCAAAAGTGTTACATTTAAAGCCTATTAAACAAAGTATTAAATTGTTTGCCAAACATCCAAAAACGTCCTAACTATCACACCAACTGTTACTGATCATACAGAGTTCTACAAATAATAACTGCAAAGGATAATGCATGGTAGTTCATTAAACCATTCACAGCAAGAAAAGACTTTCTTAGCACACAGACACAATGAGTCTGTGACTAAACAGCAAATCATGTGAGATAAGCTTTGCATTGTGACACAAAGAACAGACCCTTTTAGCTCCTCTTCCATTCAGCTGTAAAGCCACACATAAGAAGAGCTGGCCAAAGTGTTCTTTGGAGCCTTCAAGCGACTTCTGTCAGTAACCCTGTCATTGACAATGGCTAGAAGTTTCACAAGTCTGGTTTCTAAAACAAAAAAGAATATAGCTTAATGATTGTGATTACAACTTCTACATGAAACCTATGATAATGGGATTATATTGATGGCATATGTTGGCCTAGTGTCGGGTGATATAAGACACACACACTGCACATCCTCGACCCCCCTGCCATACGGGTTGATCCTGTATCCTAAAAATCACAGCCTCTCTGTTCCGGTCAAGTGCATCAGCCAGGCAAATGTATGCAATTAGGTCACGTTGGCCAAGGGTGACCCACACGGGGCACAACAGTCATTGTCAATATCTTTGGCAGAGAAGGAAAATCCTATTAAGTTGCAGGGGGTAAAGGAGTCCACTGGAATCACCTTAATAAATAAGACAGCAGATAAATAAAGCAGAGAGAACACTGTGCATGATAAGAATTAAATTACCCTCCAATAAGCTGTGCTTGCCCAGTGCAGGCCTTTAATTTGGAAACATAAATGACATACTGTGGCTGGGAAATTTTGATTTTAAATGGGTTATAACCTGGAGCCCCCCTCTGAACACAGGCCCATACAACACCGCCTGTCAGACACTACTTTGCCACAAGCTTCTTAGTTTATTTTCTTACCATAGAAACTCAATCTGACTCTGAAACCGCCCAAGAATCTGAAACCTAAATAAATCTATATTTTTCTACTCCTTTGTTTCCTCTCTCTGCTCTCATTCATTTTTTTTCCATGCTTCCACTCTCCTCAGCCCTGCTGGCTGCTCTCACCTTTCTCTCCTGGCCCTCTGGCCCTCATCCTTGGCTCTGGCTCCTGACAACCTCACCCACTGAGCTACAGATTGGCCAGCACACAATGCCCCAGATCCTCATTCACCAACACAAGGCACTCACCAGCCATACACCTTCCCTTCTCTTTAACTCCCACACCCCATCCCTTCTGTCCATTCCCTCGTTTTTCTTTCCCTCTCATCCATTCTCTCCGTTCATTTAATTTCCTCCAGCTCTCTCCAAGTCTATCTCTTGCTTCTCTGACTCTGTTTTTCTTTCTGGCAACTTGGTGGTGACTGGTGGGCCGACAACAGAAACCATCTCCCGCCTTATTCTGGTGCTGGGCAGCATGAGCGGGACGAGCCAGAGCTCACAAAGCCACCGCAGAGCAAAACAAAGGTTGTGTGCTCCATCATTCAAACCGGGGCCACTCCGACAGCTGCCTCCGCCACGCTCACACTGACAAACGGCCAGAAAAACAGATGGTTTGTGCATTCATGACCAGTTTAGTGGAAGCCCAGGAGTCACCCCCATTCAAGGGGAGGGTTTTTGTCAGCTATTCCATAATAAAGCTTTTCAGTCTGGTAGAAAATTAGAAATGCATTTTAAAATTGTCACTTAATTATTGAGGTCATCTTGGCCCCATGGAGGAGAGAGGAAAGAGCTGAGGCTTTGGCTTTGTGACACATGACTGATTTGAAAAGATGGGCTGCCTCATTTTACTTTTTAAATCCTGCCAACACATTAGGGATGGGCGGTGGGGCCAAAATTGTTATCACGAATGTTTTTTCATATCAGGCGATATCGATAATTATCAGTAAAAATGTCAAATCATTATTTCTGTCAAATTCAAAAGCAGATTTTTGCAACTGAGTGAAAGCTGAAGAAACCAAGAGGTTAATTATGGTTTTCAACTATTCTTTATTGTCAGGACATGAGAAACATTTGCCAAACTACCGAACATTTCACAAATCTGATGTCTCAGTTTCTGCGTGTTTTAACTGGTGATATGGTTTCAAATCATGAAACAGATTAATGGTGTTGCCCATCGTAGTCAGCACAGTTTACTATGTTTTTTGTCGGATTGTAAATGGCCAACATATCTCCAAACTACTGAGTGACCTTTATTGTGCAAGCCTACCTAAAGTCTTCTCCTTCCATGTCACAATTATCGTATTATCGCCCGGGTCTAAAACAGATACATGAGTTAGTTTGCTTCTGAAAAGCACATGCATTGTATTTTGCCATTGCATTAGTATACATCACTGTAAATTAATTACTTAGTGTATCAAGAATTTTTACTCACAATTATTATTAACGTATTGACGAGCATGCATCCTGCATGTGGAATCCTTTTCTTCATGCATTTGCCCTCGTACACATGCAGTTACATGCTGAACTGTGCGGTTTTGTTGCTGGGACTCAAATCATGTTAAATCAAACTACCACACATACAGGCACATCCGCACCATAATTGATAGCAGATGAGTGTGCCCAGTCCTCTGAATCTTTTAACACCTCTGCTCTCTCAGACCCATATGGGTAAACCATAGCCCTCTTCCAAGTGCCCCTCTGTAAGTGTCCTGGGCACGTAAAGTTCTGTTTCACAGTCCTGAAGTCCTTTGTTCAAAGTTATAAAAGCTATGGACTGACAACGGCTGTAGATATGCATTTAAGGCCGAACAAGAGAGGGTCCATCAGATTCAGGTAGGATAAATCAATAGATAGAAATGTTTATTAATTGGCATTTATTCCACTTTCCAGTTTGCATAAATAAGACAAGTAATTAGATAAGGCATATATAGGTATATGAGACTAAGTCAACCACAATAACATTGTATGTCATACTATTAAAAAGAGCTAAGCGGCTGCTTTGAAGCAGTGAGGCGTGAACCATACTGGGCTTCTGAGCATCATCATCAAGCTCTTGGCAACACAGCCCAAAAAGTCATTTCCAATTGTAAGAGAAAGCATTCACCATGTTGCACTATATCATACACAATACTGTTCACACAAATTAGCTGGAGTGCCAGCCAAAGTGACACTGACTAAACTTAGTTTGTTTGTTCCCCCATATTAAATTAGTTGCACATCTCCCAGTGCCCAGAGACAGGGCCTAACAATGCAGTGAGAACGGCTGAGTAGATATGAATTAAAGATAACGCCAAGCCACCGCACGTCTGTCTCTGCTTGGAAACCATCTGGACGTTCAATATTACATCCTTGTCTACACTTTTCACACTGATCAGGATCAAAGTTTTTTGACAGGTCTTCATGATGCATCACACCCAGATGTGGTTACTGGCTGAACACATTTGTTGAGGTCTCGTACTGAGCTGTCATGAAATGAATTGAATCTAAGAGAAGTCAAAGCTGGAGCCGAGATTAAAGCCACTTACTTCTTACCTTAAATGTGAGACAGACATAATATCAAGCTCTGACTTAATCAGAGGTTAAGTTTGCTTCAACACTGAAAAATACCTAAACCAAGATTACCAAGTATTGTTGCAGCAAAATTTTAAAGAAACTTAAGGAATTGTCATTAGCGTATTTTAATATATTTGTCAATTTGAACAACTGAAACGCTACTCTTTTTAAAATATAGTGACACTGAAACATTAACATCAATTTTACAACAATAAATTGAGTATTTCTCATCTTGCTGTGTCGTTTTTTGTCACAGACAATTCATATAAAGACCGTAAGCAAATATTAACTGGTATGTGATCTAACATGTTGTGATCCTATTAATAATCATGTAGGCCCAGCATCATTGCACCGGACTGGTAAAGTCAAATTAACATAATCACTGTCATCATTAGCATAATTTCTGTGCTAGTTTGTCCGTGTTACTTATTGTAATGTATAGCACAATAGAGACACCCAACAGCATGTTACACAGTGTAGATAACAGTAGACCACACATTCTTATTGACCTGTGAGAGACCCACGCGGCTCACCGAATATAAACACAGATACACACGACACCTTAGCACACACACATAGTTTGAAGCTGATTGTACCCTGACAGCTTCTGCTTTGTTTCCACTTAAGCACTGCCCTCCTCTGACTGTCCAAGGAAGTGCATACAATCAACATGGCAACACACCTCCTCCTCCAAGTTAATACATCTCTCCAAAGGAAAGATTACTTAAAGATTGGTTTTATTACTTGTGGAGAGTGCACAGTCGGTGGATGACAGACCCCTCCCCATCCCACTCCAGCCCCCTATCCAGTGCCATTTGTTGTTGGACTGCACCCCTTTGGCAGCGGATAGGAATCACTTCCTCAGAACATGATGTGGGAGGTGTTCAAAGATAGACGCCGACAGAAATCTGCTGCCGTTGCCAAAAGCGCTGGCATTTCTACGACACAAGCAGTGACTCTCAGACGGATGTGATTTGATCGAATAAAATGTGACAAATGTGTGAATTTGGACAAAAAATAGCAATCGGATTAAATAAATACAACTAGAGGTGGGTATAAACAACTTGGAAAATAAGGCACAGTATGTTGCTATGTTACAAACAAAATTATCTTTCAACAGTAAAAATATATCCTTGTTGCCAGCATAGCCTTTTGGTTAGATTTTTATTAGTGTTGTTATAAATGTAAGCTCAACCAGCTGGTAACTAGATGATACTCAAATGTTTTGTAGCCAAGAAAAGAGATACATTTTCCATCTTTTTTGACGACTGTACAAACTGCTCCTGTGAGATTCAAACCACAAACAGCGACAGCATCTAAGCAGAAAGTAATTAAACCCAGAGTAGACTCTAATCAGCATTGACGAATGGCATCAGCTCTTAGTATGATATACAGTACAGGCTCCGTCAAGGTGATTTCTCACTGCTCAACAGCTCCTAACAGCTCTCACCATGGCCATCACACACACACACACACACACACACACACACACACACACACACACACACACACACACACACACACACACACACAGCTGCTGTGTGCTGGTCCCTCCCAAATTAATACCCACAAGTGAAACCGTGACCTGCAGAAGGCAGCCCCGACCTGCAGTCCCAGAGCTTCTCAGTGGATCCACCCCCTGAGCGCGTGGCTCTGTCTGTCTTCCCCTCCTCTCGCTCCCCCAAGACCGAACAAGGACAAGAGCTTGCGCCGGGATGATGAATAAGATAATCACCGACACAATATGTTAAAATGTCAATTTGTGTGTGAAAACATCAGTGTTTTGTTTGCTTTAATTAAAAGGGGAAAAAAACACTTTGTTACACTTAACTGGTATAAATTGTGATATGATAGAAGTAAAAATGAATCACTAACTGTGAATATGAATTTAATGTCAATTCACAGTTTGAACAAAGCAACACCTTCAAAATAATTGTTTCACACTTAGATCATTTATCCTACATTGTGCCTGGTTAAATTCTATTTTCCACTGCACACTTTTGCTGATTTAAAAAGGAAGCTGTCATGGTAGCTGTTAAGGATGGGACAGCGGCTGGGCCACAGAGCAAAGCAGGAAGTGAAGAGACTCAAGGCCAGAAAGACAATAATGGACCTTGTCTGTACAGTCACCAAATGGCTACTGCTTGGTTAGCCGTAAGCTCCATTTTGGGACCTTTGGGTTCCCACATTTAATTAAAAATCCATTATCACCTCTCAGCATAGTGAGCAGCACTTCAGCCTATACCATCCAGATCTGCACTCTTAATTGGTCTTAAATGGCTAAATTGCTATTCATGTTATCAGTCTTCAAGTTCTCTAACAAAAGGACCAGTTAAGAAAGAAGTAGAGTCTGGTTAAAATGATTCCCCCATCTGTAAAGTGTACAACAAAAAGTAATCAGTGTTACAACAAAACATGCACACACAAACACACGCACTTCACCAGACCTTGTGGCAGACCTTGCAGGAAAACGGTTGTTTAGGTGGTGCATTAATATTCAAAAGGTGATGCTGCCAAAGCACCTTGAGCAGATGCACACTGGCACACCGATGGCCTGAATGAGGAGCTGCAGAGAAAACGCATTTACGGATTTACACGCAAAAAACAGGAGAAGATAAGATGAAAAGGCTGAAGTAAGAAGGAAAATGAGAGCTACAGGTAAAGAAGGAATACAAGAGAAAAGGCGGAGAGAGAGATGAGCTCTCCTTCATATCCCAGTGCCACTCTCCTTCATTGTTACCTCGACGAGTGCGGCCAGGCCCCAGCTCCCCTGGCAGAAACTAAGTGGCTTGCTGGCATATGGTGTAACCTCCATTTGAGTGCTAAAAGCTGGATATTGTTTTTGTGGAGCAGATGTTGGCGGGCATGGCAAAAGGCACAGCTGACTGGGCTGCACAGCTGGGAACGGTGTCTGTGACCCACATACAGGGGGAGCAGTAGTCACCCGAGAGCCACAACCTTAATGGAGAATGGAGAGACACGATATGATGTGTGTCCCTCTATTGTCTTTACATGCAAAACAGGAGGTATGTTTTATCTTATATTCGATCGCTTTTTCTTCTGTTATGACTATTCACCAATAGCAGGACATTTTCCAATTGGCTCTATGACCGTTGCACTTTTTGCAAGTAGTAGCTGTTAGCTTCACTCATGATGCGTTAGAATGAAGCCTCGATCAGGACACACAACCCCAAAACATTAAGCACAATCAGACTCACAGATTGAGGAGGCTTTATTTCTACAATCATTTTAATTTGGGGGGGTTTTATTCAGGCTAATCACAGTAGGATGGAAAACAACCTCAGCTCTCTGTGTGCCTCTGAAAAACACAGAACCATCATGTTTTAAATTGGAATTAAATGAGCTTTCATGCCTAGATTTGAGCTAATGAAAACGAAACGAGGACACTTAAGAGTCCTGACCGATTTCCCAAACCCAGAAGTGTCCTGGTGCCAAAAGTGGACAAATGAAGATTATGCTGAGATTATAATAAGGATGCCAAAGCCATTATCCAGTCTACTTTGACAAATGTTGTGCCTTTCTGTGAGCAGATGGGACCTAGAGTTTGGGTGGGGAAACAGGCAGAGTATCCTTCACCCAGTTGGCTAGAAAAGACCAGGATAAACGACAAGCAGGGACACTGTCAAGACTCCCTAAAATTGCATGTAATTATTGTATGAGTGCTTATTTCTGTCAAATACATCAATTTTGCTGTGCTTAATGAAAACTGACCCGTGAACACATATTACTATTATAATATTTATCAATATTTAAAACAAATTCCAGTGGCAGGTCTCAAAGATGTTGTAATGATGTTTGTTAAAATTCTTTAAAAAAAGACTATAAATGTTGTATAAACTGTCCCTCTGCTCATCTGTCAATCAGCGCCAGCCGATGGCCTTAGATTGGGCAGAACACTTTGGCTTGAGCTACTTAATTATGAGAGTGTTAAATGCCGTATGTTGCGGGCTGGGGCAAAACAAACTGACCAGAGGCGGCAATAAAGGCTGTTTCCCCTTGTGAAACAGGATTAGAATGGCCTGTCACTCAGTGGGGTCATGCAGAGCAGAGGCACTACTTAAAAAGTCATTTAGAGAATTAAGATGCCCCCAGTTGGGCCTGCGATCAGGAAAAAAACACACATGCTAAATAAAACACCAAATAAATACTCAGCACAGCCTTCAGGCAACCACAGTTTTGTCTTGAAGTTCTGAATCGGCAAGGCTTTGGCTGTTGAGTGCCAATCTCTCACTGAGGTCTCATTAATTTAAATGTTCTTAACTGCACACCGATTAAACCCACCTCTCAGAGGGAAAGGTAAAATATGGGCAGCACCTTCATTTGGACTTCACTAGTGGGAATCAACCTTCCTGTGGCAAAGTTTAGCCAAATGCTGACATTAGAAAAGCACTAATCTCCCCATAAAGACAAACGCAAATGTGCATTTTTACAATGCAGATGTCCCGTTTGAGGTTTACCCCTGAACAGAGTGGAGCTGAAAAATCACCTGCAGCAATGTGCGACGACAGAGACAAGATGAAAACAAGCTTCTCACAAAGTGATCCAGGGACTCTGCTGTAATTACTACACAATTACCTTTGATTACTGCTGTATTTAGTTAGTACTGCATATATAATAGTTCCACCAGGAGCTGTTGAGAGAAAATGCTTGAAAATGCGTCTCAACTACCTGGAAACATTATTTATAAAATTATTTATTTATTGTTATTGCTTACAGATTTCAATTTTTTTTACAGTTTCCTCTAGCGATGTTATATCCATCCAAACTCTACCTTTCAGAGTGAAACAATCCATAATTCATATGCTGAATGAATCAGATGAGGGAGAGTCCGAGGTTAGGTCTACAGCTCCAGGGGGAGCGTGACTCAGGACCTTTGAGGCTTCCTGACAACATGTAGGTCAAGTTGTAACACTCAAATGCTATATCTCTGTATCTGGCCATGAAGCCGCATAATCTGAGCAGGTTAGAGAGATTATATCCAGGTTACTGCTGCTGCTGCTCTTCACAGAGACTCGGAGGACAGACTGAATGGTGGTGCTTTGACAGGAGTTATGAATACAGATCGGACCTCATAACTGACAAGCCTCACTGATGGACGCTCGGGGCCTCTTGGACTGAGCAGATGATTTGACAGGGAGATACAAACACCTGCAACTACAAAACAGGGGGGCAGTGGACAGGTGAGCACCAGCTGGTGAGTGGGTGCGCAGTATGTGTGCATGAAAGGGAAAAATGTCAGAGTTCCTATGATGATTATCCACAAAATGTTTAATCTCAAACATTTAAAAATGCTCACACACTGAACAAGAGATGAAATTAAAAAGCTATTTGGACAGTTTTAGCTCATACAACTATTAACTGTCTAAACGACCAATTAAAGTGTTGCTAAAACATTCTGTATTTATATTAAAATCTAACTTTTACCCCCAGAAACAAATGGGAACTCTTAGTTCAAGCATTCGTATATACTTAAGCGTATGAGATAAAATCTTTTTACCAAATTTTCTTCTGCAGCAGACCGAATGCTCTCTGGAATAACAGGGTGAATTTTTTTTTAGGTTTTAACTGAGACACTGTGAATATGTGTTTTAAGCAATTTACTTTTAAGGTGGGTTTAGGTGGGTCATGTTCATGCATTCATTTTATTGTTTCCATTAAATATTTAGATGTGTAGATGTAGAATTTTAAGTAATTGGACAAGCATTATCATTTTGTATCACATTAAATAATATTATATGTGCACCTTAACTTAACTACGCCTACACTAACATCCTGTTTTAATACGAAAGTCATCAAAGTAGAGAAGAAGGTTTATGGGCTTTACATCCTCCCTAGTAAATCTGCATGTGACAAATCTTTGAAATGTTCTGTGGATAAACAGTGACACTACATATTGTTCTTTGTTGTACACTAATACTTTCCCCACCCATCACTTGATACTGTTACAATTGTATTTAAATGTGGTCCAGAAGTTGCTCCACAGAGTCAGTGTGTGTCGATGCACTGTGGCAGTGTGCTGTGCTGAGAGTGACGTGCTGATTCCTGAGCGTCTGTATGAGTCAGTCCCACCCTTCCATCTCGCGAGCAGGCCTCAGCCCTCACGCCTCATATCAGCCTGACTTTGATGGACACATGCTCCCTCTGTGCTTGGCAGGACGGTCTTTTGAGGAAACTCAACAAAAACGGCAACAGCGATTGGGTCGACACACACACACACACACACACACACACACAGACGGCCTCAGACCCCAACTCCCGCACAGACGTGCACTTATATGATCAAACACATATACAGAAGCATCAACCTTTATTTCACCGGTGGATGTCCTTCATGTTCTTGACAGACATGTGCACTACAAAGTTTCTTCACCTTTAACATTTTTGATGAAGCTGCATCATTTGTGGTTAATGTCTGACAAAGAAAGCACAAGAGCAGAATGGGAGTAAGTTTTCTGAGTTTCTTCAACAATTATGTGTTGCATGTTGTATTAGAAGAGGCAACAACTGGCCGAATGTTAAAGGTCAAAAAGAAAAGTTTTACTCAAATGTAGTTTGATATAAAGTTAGGTGATCCATATATCCAACAGTTATTATAATCTTGTATTTTCAAATAATTCCGTGCAATTTCTACTACAATAACTGTATGTTATTCGATAAGTTTTACTATTAAGTGATTGACAGACTATAAAAATGTGACATCACCAGACTGAACATTACTTGGATCAGTTGTGTGCTCAGGACATAAATGCCAGTGCATCACACACTCTTTATACTCTTTATTCAGCATGGAGGCACACTTGACTGAAGCAAGGCCTACTCCTTTGCCCACAGACAAAGGGAGTCCTGCACTACGTCTGTGTCAGTCTGCTCATCCCATTATATCCACTCTGCTGCTCCCAGTCATCAGCTATGACGAGCCTTCACCTGAGTTGACAGGTGACTGTCCTGAGGCAGCACAGTACCCAACAGGGGAGCCTTAACCTGCCAACTATCTGTCAGTCCCCCAAAACCAGCTCTGTCATGTCATCTCCTCCATGCCAATCACGGTGACACATCAAGTTTATGTCAGGAAACAGTGTTGGAGATTACAATCTAATACAACATTGCCTTGAGCAAATGGGAAGAACCAGGCAATTATTATGAGACAGAGATGATAATGTAAATGTTGGCAGGCCACATGCAATTACAAACAGGATATTTTCTCCTAAAGCTTTAACTTTTGATATAATTGCTTGCAATATGAAGGAAGGGTGAGGACTCAAGAGAGCACAATTCTGAAAAAGTCTAGAACAAGGCCAAAAAGGATTTCATTAATAAAGTATCATGTAAGGTTGTCCATTAATGCCCTTAGTGAGAAAGGGAACATGGAGATGGTTGTCACTCTAATTTTAGAAAATATAATTCTCAGCACAAGGTCATTAAATGAACAATATTATAAATATCTCAGCACACCATAACTTTCACCGGTTTTATAAATAACATCTCAGTCAAAAAGCCCTTAAATCACCTTTGTAACCATTATCCTAATAAGTATGGAGAAAATAAGTATGTGTGTATGAAAAGTGTTGCTTATAGTGTCGAATCCACAGTGGATTATCACCCGACTCTGCAGTTCTGCTCTTTGTAGCGTTTTAGTGTCTTTCAGCTCATTGTTGTGGTTTTCTGACCTGCAAATGTACTGTTTTGGATCACTCTCGCTTTTAAGAACCACTGTACACAATCTGTCTCTTAAAAGGGAAAAAAGACAAAGGTAACAACTAGCTGATGAACATAATGGATCATTCAGCAGCTTAAGAGCCAGATATTTCCCTCAGCAGTTGGTGGAGACCAAAAACTGAACTAAAAAAAGAGAAACCCAAACCCAAATGAATGTTCTGCTGTATCTGCTCAACGTGTCTGCTAACAAGTTTATGAAACCTAAAAGGTTAGTTTTACAGATTGATTATGTTGCCCCCAAGTTGCCAAAAAAGCTTTTTATTTTATTTTATTTATTTATTTATATGACAACTGAGTAAAATCTGTATGCTGATTAAGATCATGTGGTTATAATTGGAAGCTCCACAACGGCTCCTAATTGAACCTTGAGGTGAGATTATTTCATCAACTGTTGCTTCCAAGGTCAAAAATGAACTTCAGTCTCACTTTGCAAGTCCTAAAAGTGCCCAGAAGAAAGGAAATGTCTATGTCTACATACATTTACAACAACTTGTCAAATTTCGTCAGCTGAGGAAGACTCTATGATATGATCAAAATAGCTCTAGAAATGCTACTTAGTAAGGACTCTGGACAGAGTCCGAGTTGTATTTATATCTCCAATGTTTCATTGTGAATTTAACTTTAAAAAAATTCAAGTGAATTTCTCTGTTGTCCTTCTGATTAGACTGAGATTCATTTGTGCAATGGGAAAGGTTGCTCTGACCTAGCCCTGTAATCGTACATTTTTGAATGTTACGAGGGGGGATGCAGCCTGTGCCATATGGCTAACGATCACAATAATAAATCAATTTCAGGCCCCCGTCATAATTTATCCGAGAAATTATGAATTTTTCCATTCAGTTGTTTCCAGTTAGTTGTTGTGGCATTCCAGGACCTCATTAGAAAAGTGGCAACGAGGCAAGCAGGCAGAGTTTTAACCAACTGCTGGGATTTTACATGGGACTAATCATGAAGCACTGATTGATTGAAGCTCTGTTATCAGTAGACGAGGCGCCCCCCGCCCCCCCATATGTAAATGAGTAACCTTTAGGAGGGCTCCGAGTGGCAGCAGTGGCAGATGGGCAGTAACTGTAATGGGGTGGAGGTTGGCTTGAATAAATATCCCATGGTCTGGAACTTACCTAGTGTCTACAGCGTCCAACTAGGCTGCATGGCCACCACAAAAGAAAATCTCTCAGAATCAAAGTCAAGGAGAGTAGAGCTGAACCGAGTAGTCAGTTGACAAAAAGATTACCTGCAACTATTGTTAATTGATTCCGGATTCTAAATGTGACTAATTGCTGGTTTATTTACTCTTCTATCGTTGTGAACTGATTATTTTGGGGTTTTGGACTGTTAGTTGGACAAAAAAATAGCTATTTAAATTTGTCAAGGTCCGGGAAATTGTTTTTTTGCAACTTTCTGACATTTTATTGACAAAATGATTAATCCAAAAAACAACTGTATATTAAAATCAGAATTGAGAAAAAAAGTTAGTTGCAACAGTAAAGGAGATGTTCTTGTACTAAATGTGTATATTATACAGTGTACTGGATGTTACTGAAAAATAATACATACATATATTTTATACTTTTACTCAACAAAACCAGAATTCAGAACATGGTTACATGGCCAACAGTGACATTTCCTGCCAATTTTATATATTTTATATATGTATATTTGTTATACATAAACAAATTTTTTGTGAGTATCTGAATTTGAGCAAACTATTCACTTCAATTCTAGACTCTCAGCAGTCAAAGGATGGAGCAGTGAGGCCCTTTCGTCTCTTTAGCCAAACTACAGCGAATACACATAGACAAAAGGTATCGGTGGCATCTAACTGAAATCTTCAGAGAGAGGAGAGAGACTGAATGGGAGAAAAACATCAACACAAACAGAGAAAGTGATGTTGGAATAGAGACAAAAGTAAGGAAAAATTTGAAAACCATTAGGTCGCCCTGTTCTTGATCTGGGAAAGTGGCAGCACGTAGAGCAAATGAAAACAGGGCAGCACATACTCAGGCCCTACTGTGAGGCAGAGGTGGAAATGTCCATTTTCCCCTGCAGCCTTAAATTAACATGACAGCCAGTAGCTTCTTGCTACCGCAAAAGTGAGTGATTAGTATTATCGTTTAAATTGTAATTTGGCAGTTAATTAAAGTGACCTTGGTTTCTATTGCTGCATCTGTAAACGGGCAACCAGAGTGCCGTTCCGTCTCTCAGCCGTCTGTGAGGACGCTGTCACTGGGGCCCGTTACAGGATTAAGTCACCCCGGTGACAAAACCAAATTAAGCAGCTGTCATCGCCTACCTGCAGCTCAGAGCTTAAGATGATCAACTTATGACCAGTCGGGGAGCAGAGCCTTCGCTCCCTCTCCCTCCTCCCATTATCATTTTGTAATTTATGATTAGTTTTAATGTTTTTTTTTCAGAGCATCATTAAAAGCGAGATGTTAAGAGCAAACTGCATGAAATCATTGGTACCACGTGTTAATGTTTCTGTGACAACATCTTTAAAACCCAACCGAGTGTGTTTAACAATTAGTTGTGCAGTTCTTGGTGTGGAAAATTGTTCGCGGCATTCTCTGACTCAGATTAAAGCGTGCAAAATTAATAATTTCACAGAAATGCTAATGTTTGAGATTCACGATGTACAACATTCCATGAACATTTTAATCCTGAGGGAGAAATCTGATACGACGAAGGTAAACTGAGGTAACATTCATAAGCACCAGAAGGGGACTCTTCTGAGTCAACACCAGTAGGTTATGATACATATTTCATAATGTGAAGCAGCATATAAAGTAAAAATACATATACACTGGATATAAATTGTACTCACATGCCCATGGTCCTGAGAAAAACACTGCTAACAATGTTTTAATTGTTTTAATCCTGCATACTAAATGACTCGCCTTTAAACATATAGCATGTGAATGTTTCATTCTCTCAGAACACTGATCATTTATGATGTTACAACAGGGAGAGCAATGAGCTCTCGTGTTAGGGAGAGCTCATGGTTTGGGTTAGATGGTTACAATAAAAAACATGTGGTTAAGATTCAGGGATTATGAAAAAAAACTAAAACAATTTTGACTTGCACTTGAGAACAGGAAACAGACAGTTAGTTAGTCAGATTTCTTGTTGGCCCATCCCTCCACCCTTCTGTCCTCCCTGCGCAGAGGCACTTTTCATACCGTCACCACACTTCCTCCTTTGCTCCTGTCATAATTACTAGATTTTGTTCTGGTGGGAAACATATGATCAGTTGGATTAAGGTCAGGTGACTTAACTAGTGGTGGTGGTGGGGGGGGGGGGGGGCCCACTTATAGATTATGTATCATAAGTGTAGCTATGTTTTTGTTTTAGTGTGGAATTATTCTTTAAGTAAATTGTCCTACATTAGGACGACTATTGATAAATAAGACTACATGACCAACACTGTTGACCTAATATGGATGTGAACACCCCAAAACACCTTTAAATCCTAACATTTTAGACACTGGCTATAATGTAAGGAGAAGTATGATGAAGCAAATGTTAACCACACAAAAGTTGGGTGATTCAGTTCAAACATCAGCACGTGACAGCATCACATTCACTAACATTTAAAAAAAGGCCCTGCACTCCCACACAGGGGTTCTCAGTTACTCTAATAAGACGTTTGCTCAGGGTCGGTGTAGCCGTGATTTCATCTAAAATCAATACACTAAAAAGAATAGAGCCTCTGAAGCCCCATGTTTTGGGGGATTTTTTTTAAAAATCTTGGGTGAACAAGACATTTACTTGCATCGCTCTTCAAGTAAGTGCTCGCTCATCTTCTGTTCTCACAAACATTAATCAGACTTGCTATTCTCAGTGTCGGACACGGTGTTGACAGGCTCTGTCTATAGCACGACAACTCTCTAACAGAACAGACCTCAGACACACTTCACTACTGACCTCATAACTCTCAAATAAAATCTAAGTAATGCAGCGCACAAACTATTATCACCTTTCAACATATAGTTGATGTTGAAACAGGTGGCAGAAGGTGTGAGGAGAAGGGAGGGGTTTGTGTCTGTATGTCAAGCTTCAGTCGTGGTGGTGGTGGTTGGGGGGGCATCACAACAAGCATTCATGATAAAACAGGCCCATACAGACTGACAGCAGGTAAATTGTATGTCAGCAAGGTCTGCATTTCAATTCTTGCATATTTTCAAGAGGCACCAATGAAAAGCCTCCCTGCATCCCGGCCTGCAAACAGACTGATTCAGTGCTAACTGTTTTTGATTAAAACGTCAGTAAGGCTGTGGGCTCCTTTCATCTCCTGGGCCCCAAGCTGTCTGTCTCCTCACCCCAACCCACCCCCACCACGAGTGGGGTCCGGCTTGTGACATGGACGACCATTTATCTACTCTGAGGATCGTGTCATGTAATAAGCCCCGTCTCCAGAGAACATTTAGTCTGATAGGAAAAGCTGATTGGGACAAAAGGCCCCTGAATCTCATTCTGGCTCCCGCAGAGGCAGGTGACTGCCGAGGTAAACACATTTCTCTGGGGACGAAGAGGGAGGCGCAAGGAGAGACAGAGTAAGAGACAGACCGTGGAAGCAAGTGAGTGTGTGTTTCATCATCAGCATGGCAGCTTCTGCTACAGTTGTGCACTGTAGAAGAAACAAATGCCCACGAGTGCTATTTGTCACCATCCTTACCAGAGGATATGCTAGTGGTAACTTCAATCTGCAACGTTGTTGTTCCCGCACAGTACAGCTGGCTCATTGTTTCAGTGTTCCACAAATAAAAACAAACTCATAAAAAAGGAGAGACTTGCCACGGGGCAACATCATAAGAGGTAGATGGATGTGGTTCTTGAGTGCTCGTAGAGAGAAAAAGACATGAACTGGTGTCGCAAACAACTGGGAATGTAGATTATAACACTTACCCAAAGCAGGCACATGAGGTTGCTGTCTTGTTTGGCTTTCTTTGTTTGAGCCTGAGAAAAACAGAGAGAGGAAGGCAGGATGGTCAGAGCGAGCAGCAGCTGTATCCACAGATGCTCATGTAAAAACATCCTTATTCACATGCTCCCCTCCACTTGTTTGTTTCCTGGTAATTTAGCCCTTCAGCACAAGAAAAAAAAAAAAAAACACTGCTTTGTTTTCATACTAACAAGGCAATTAGCAATCATTACACATGTCTACTCTGGGTTGCCTACAGGTGGACATTGGTAAAGATTTAACCAACTGATAGCTAATGTTGAATTTGTGCAAGCGTGTGTGTTTGTGTGTGAGTGCATCTGTACATTTGTTTAAAAGAGAGCGCGACTCACATAAAAGGTTAAAATCCTGGGCTTCCAGTGTATTTATCTACCACCATTCACTCTGACCCATCTCACCCTATGTATAATAGATGTGCACATCCTGAGTAGGGACAAGTGTGGGGCAAGAGCGGGTGGTACCGTAGTGAGGTGGAAATTAGAGCAGACAGGAGGCTTCGACACCAAAAGAGTTGTAAACGGTGCTCCTGGCTCCCCAAGGTCGGTCTGTCACGCTGTGATCATTGGTAACTCCACCAGGAGAGCGAGACCAGAGGCAGGGGAGAGGACGGGTGGGAAAGGGGAGGGGGTATCGATAAAAAAAAAAAGAAAAGAGGAGCAAAAAGGAAGATAACATGACTACACCTAAAACACCTCAGGGAGTAAGATCCAGGGTGTGGACACAGCATTAAGATGCTGTCAGAAGAAAATTTGCCTTGCAACATGTACTTATACGGTGTGCCAAAAAGCAGGAGGGGACCGGAAGTGACGTGGGTTGTAATCATAAACAAAGTGCAGGCGCTACTATGGCTAGCAGTCTAACAACAGCAGCCCACACAGTTGTTAATTATACAGCGTCATACACTTCCCTGTCATTAACCTCTGTCACTGTCATTGCACTCACTGCAGCATCCCTTCTTCTCCGCTGCTCGTATTGTTTTACTATACTGTTAGAAAGCTTGGAGCTGCACGTTCCCACTGTACATTCGCATTTGAAAGTTGTAATTAATCATAACAATCAATATCACATGTCTAGTTTTGCTTAAACCACTATTGTTGCAACAAGACAAGTATGCAATGGATGTGCTTTTTCTTTGCAAAGTACTACCATGTCTGCACAATGAAAGGAAACCTTAAATATTCTTCATATGTATCCAGATCCAGATATGAAGACAATCACACACACACACTTCACTTTTGAGTCTTTTTTTATTCACATATGTGGAAATAATAACCTCTAAAAATGTATAATAATAATAATTTTAACTACACCCTTCTTCTGTACTGCCACAATCAGAGCATGAAAAACTACAGTCTGGCAATGTAAACGCGTATGTTTTGCTTTTTATTATGGATCTTAAAAACACATCATCTTGAGTAAACTCCTAAAATGCAACAATCTACCTATTTCAAACAAGTGTTTGCCTTTTCTGACTACCACACAACGGATGCACATCGTCTACTTTCCTCCATCTTCATGGTCTCCAGCTCTCTGTGATCTGCGGCCTCATTACATATGCAGGTTCATCTGGCTCAGGACAGCGTGGCCCTCACTGCACAGTGGCCCAACACAGTCCCTGGGGCCAGGCCCTCTGTTCAAGGTCCCCAGGGGCCAACCCCCTACCCTGCTTACCTGCTTCAGTTCATATGAGCAGCTATGGCCGCCATATGTAAAGCTGTAGGAAAGCAGATGCTGTTTTTCCATTTGTGAAATCACATTTTTGGAGAGCAGTCAGCATTTTGATGGCTAGAGTCGAGTCAGTGAGAGAGTGTAAAGGGGAGAGGGCAGTGAAGAGGCAGCAGGCTCAGTTGTACTGTGTCCAATGCTAACACTGCAACGTCCAATCATCGCTGTGAGGATATGCTGATTGTGCAAAGCATAGCATTATCTTATGTGTTAACACTTGCGTAAGCCATATACAGTACAAAAACACGCACACAATCTTGATGTGGACCTGTCTGTAGCTGAGCAGTTCCTTCGTCAGTCATCTGCTGATGCTGATAGACAATACAGGGGTGAGGGATGCGTGTCAGAAACAGAAAAGCCTGAATGAAATGACAGACTCTCTCGCTGTCCCTCTCCTCCACCGCCTTCATCTCTCCCTGTCCCCGCACATCTCACCCACAGCAGCCTTGGAAGCCGTGACAAGCCTGACACCTGTCAGTCATACACTCACAGAGAGGATGGAGAGGACAGCAGCATACACAGCTCCACATGCTACTGCAGCACAGCACTGAACTCCCTTTACCACTCATCCACACACACCGCAGGTACAGTAGTGTTGTTGCAAAGTGACAACACTGATATGACCAGTGTAGAACACATTTTTTAGTTTTTAATCCACGCTTGTGTAACATCAGAGGAGATATTAACGATAATTAAGGAAAACTCCAACCATTTTATTACTTTTGATAGTTTGTCAACAGTCTGAAAGCAATAATACACAAAGACACACAATGCATTATGCTTTGATGTAGGGAATAATAATATTACAATTAAAGTAGTGCTGACTTGAAGTTTAAAGGTTAGATTTCACACAGTTATGTGTCAAGGCGCTGAACGACCGCAGCCACCGACTCCCTCCTGGCGACAAATTTCATTAACAAACCTGATGTATACAGCACACACAGCCACAGTTCAAATGGAGGACATAAATTTCAGCCTGTGGGGTACTGCAGTCAAATTACAACTAATCAACCGCTCTCCTTACACCCTTCTGGAAAAATCTTCTTATGTTCAGATGGGTGGGGGCAGATAAAGGAAAATATGATGCTTTATTTCTAATCAGCATAAATTACCAGCATCCATCAGGTGTGGCTCAAATTAAAATCCTCATCTGACAAAGCAATGGGAACTGTGTGAGCTCACTCATGAATCAGTATGATTTAATCCAATCATATAAGACCCCAAAGCCAACATTTCCACTCAGGATCAACCTAATAGCCCTTCTTCCTATTTTCTTCATTAAGTCTTAAAGTGAACATTTGGTTCTGAGGGTCAGCTGGGTTCAAACCTGCCATTACATGTTTTTCCCCTCTTCAGAACTGTGTGACCCACTTTAAGAAGGCCAAAGAAACCAAATGAGCCAAACATCGCATCATGGCATGCTACCCAAAAACCCAATCTTGTTGTCTTTTACTTGTAAAATAATGTACCAATCGTATTTGCTCTAAAACAAAATGTCTCATACAGAATACACTGTACTACTAAATTCTGCACATACTATTACAGGGGTGCCTAGCAACTTGTTCTTACTAGTGTGCAATGTTTTAAACAGAACTTCTTGGTAGGCCACCTGCCTTCTCTATTCCTTTTGCATCAGTTAAGGATTAACAAAGGCACTGCTCCGAGGTCCAGTGCATCTTCTGCAGGATTGCTGAAAATGTGGCCTGGAAGTCAGAAGCCAACATGAACAGGTTCACTGCAGAAGATGACTATAAGCTAATCGTCTTTACAGCGCCTTTGCTGTTAAAACTGTTTAAACTTGCCACATTCTTTTCATTGTTGAAGTCTTTAGTTACAGGTAATCTGTTTGTATCTTCTTCAGCGCTGTAAAACAAATAGTGTGTTTCTGTTTGCATGAAATTAGTTTCAATGGAGGTTAGAGAGAGAGAAAGGGAAGTTGGTTGTTGGAAGCTTCCCTGAAGTTGGCCTTCTTTGAATAAGCTAATGTTAACATGAGCAGGACTCCAACACGCAGCCCCGCCCCCGCCCACTATTTAATTGACAAACCAAAATGCAACACAGTAAACCCAGGGTCTTCCTGGGGATGCAGTGCTTCAAAGGGGATATGACAGCTACAGTACATGATGAGAGATGTCTGAGTAACAATGTTACTTCTTAGCGGGTTATTTTTTCTAAGATTTACACTTCAAAGACAGAGATTAAAAACTCAGCGTTTCATAATGCTTTAAACACTTAAACACAACTGTGATATAAGTGTCAAGTGTGTTCAGCTGCTTTTTAGGTACTTTTATTTGAAAAATGTGGCTAACCCAACCACAACTACATGATTCAATTTGTATATTTTATGAGACAGATAGACACCAACACTAACATTACATTGAGTACTAATAACAATAATGAAATGTCTCGGTTGTCATATATTTCTTGGCAAAATGTAACCAATTCAATTTGGGTGAATTTTTAAGTATCATTTTAACCTTTTATGGGATGACCGGAGCCCTGATGTCCTTGCAGTACATTTTGCCAGCCATTGGTCACAGATTTAAGACTGGAGTCAAAAAGACAGCACACTGTGGATATGAAACCTAAAAGCCACTTCGACTTATGATACTAATTAGTGTAATTGATCTAATTATTAGTTAAAGTGCACATATTTAACATTTGTAAAAATGTTTAAAAGTGGATGATTAAGAGCACTCCAGGACACCTCGATAAAACAAGGGAGGTAAAGAGAGACTACAATGGAACTTGTCCAATTAATCAAATAAGTGTGGCAATTAACTAAGTGAGTGTTTAAGGGCTGAGATGAAGAGAGGACAATTGATTTTCTCTGAAAGTACTCATGGCCTCTCATTTCATTAGAACCAAAGAGTAAAGATGGTCAAGAGTCTGAATCCAGATATACAATCTACAATAAAAGTGCCTGCAGCCGAATGAATAACATAGAGGAGTTATGGACATAGAGGTACGTTAAATATGATCAAAAGCATTACATAAAACACATTGGAAATATACTAAACTAATTTTTTACAACTTGTGGAAAGACATTAACATAAATGTGTCTTCTTCTGCAAAGGACAATATCCTGGGTTGATTCTGAACCTGGTGGCAGGGAGTTCAAAGACAAGAAACACATCCAATCAGGACAGCCTTGGAAGCGGCTCTCCCTGCCTAGATTAGTTTTATTGAACAGATGGCGTTTCAATTTTGAACTTTTGCACTGGTGCAAAAAAAGCTTGGAGAGTCAGGCTGTTTTTCTCACATCACTGACAGAAGCTGCGCATCAGATGAAGGGGATGTGTGAAATAGCATTCCCAAGCATTTCTGTCTCCATGCTCAGGACACAGACACTCAGATACAGACACGGTGCGGAGGATGGACCATGCTGCTCCATCAGATGTTAAAACAAAAAAGTATAAAAGGATGGGAATTCAGTACGAGCGCTCCACTGAATGCACAGCTATTCTATGGTGATGATGAGTTGTATTATACACTGTATAATGATCCTGGTTTTTGTGTGGTTGCATGTGTGTGTAAATGTGTAATTAAATAAACAAAGAGAGGCAACCCATGGGGGGCCTGTCATATCAAAAATAGAGCACCAGTCGGTTATTTAATGTCTCTCTGCCACCATCCGCTCCTATTGCCCCATATTAACAGCATCATGTTCTCAATTTTCCCCCAGTAGCATTGCAAGTCCTGGCAGCCAGCTCGCCCACGCCGGCACGAGTCGAGAGGACAACTGGAGAAAGATCACAGTTCAGGCTCAGTCAGACGGAAAATATGGAAATCAGGCGGTGGACGGACGGACCGCTGTGTGTTCCCCCTGTTTCAGCAAGCTGCCACAGTTTGACTGACAAACTGACTTTTTGAGGGGGCCTGTGCCCATTCCAGTCAGAGTTTATTGAAGGTGATTTTGATCTCCTCCATGAGGCCACAGCAGTGGTGCTGCCATCTGTCACCTTGATTGCATGGCGGCCTCTCTAGGGGGAGCGCCATGGCTCCTGATCGTTTACAGATTGCGCTGCTTTCGCCTCCATAAGGGCCACATGCACAGGGCCAGATGGTGAGCATACACGCTTATTATGAGTCTTTATCTCTGTGCAGGAAGGAGTGGAACCATTAGGCCTCCCTCAGGATCTCCACTTCTCTCTGCAGCCATGCTGTTCCTCCACAAATACAGTCCTCTTCTTCAGCTGTCACTGGCCTACGACAACACACATACACACACATAGCACACAGGACCACTTGTCAAAAAAACAAACACAGATCTACTCAGGGCATGTGATGGTTGTGTTAATACATCTGCATACACACACAGACACACACTAACACCTGTTTCTAATCCTGAATAATGGGAAAATATGGCATGTGGCAAAATGTTAGGTGGGGATGGGTGTTGGTGACATTCGTTGTCTTGGTAACACACTGTCATGTAACAGACATTGTGATTTGATGTGTGACATCTAGGGTTATTGACATATCCTGTTAATGTTACACCTTTACATAAGATGTTGATAGGATCATGGCAAATGCTGTGTGAGGCCACATGGGCCAATCGATCAACACTAATAAGTGCTTCTGAAGAGGCATCAGTGTGGTGCCTGGAAATTTTCATAACAAAATAATCAGAGCACTACGCTGTGCAACAGAGTCCTTGTGCACAAATGTCCATTCATGCATGACTCTGATTCAAACAGATCCAGCCTGGTATGAGACATTGGCAGGAGGCTGTTGTCCCTATCCCTGACATATGTACTGCATGACCAGGAGGGTGAAGAGTATGTTCAAGATTAAAAAATGACATGTGTAACGTCACCACACATTTATCATGCTCCTTCAGAAACCTAAAGTTCATTCACTTCACTGTTTGGTAAACTGTGCAATTTTATCAGGAGGCAAAATGGAATTCATAATTATTCAGGCATTTACGGTGTAATGCCTTAATGAGCATTTACCAAGCTCTTCATGAGAGGTAATATCCCACTTGATCAGAGATTAACAAAGAGCATTTCAGTGCACGCTTTAATGCAAAAGGCTTAACTGCTTGAAGCATGGCTTCGTTTCTCTCAATTACATCTAATCTAATGTTTGGATTCCCTCAGCAAAGATGCACTATTCAAGCGCATAGCTGACCTAATGAGTGAAGAAACACTCCTTTGCATAAATAATGTCTCAGAATCTTCACTGCACTGTATCCATTGAAAAAAAAGAACACAATTCGTTTGTGTGAGTACTAGAAACCCATTAAATCACTGCTTGTTTATCAAAAGGGTGGGTTGATATCAGTAGAACATACAGCATGCACTTTATTGTCCTTTGCTGTCCCTGATTTTCTGACCTGGGGCGAAACGGCAATGTGCTGCACTTTTAGGACAACAGCCGGTTATCTGCGAGGGTAAGCCCCCTCGTCAGTCTCCAGCACGGTGCACAAACTGACATACTCTGTGCCAGCCTGTGGTCACATTTCAGCTTGGGGCAAAGCAGAAACGCTCCACGGCCACAGTCTGCAGCATCACTTTGGTCAAACTAAGGCAAGACAACTCGAAGAACCACTGTAAATACATTACAATATACATTCATTTAGAAAAAAAACCATCCCAGTCATTTATAACCTAAAAATGTATTCCTCATCCTAGAATATTTGTCTAGAGAACCATTACAATCTATATTCATGTTATCCGTTGCAAGTTTGTGTGAAAAAATGTGTAAGAAACAAAATGGACTGCTTTGTGCCACAAGTCCATCACCGAGACAAAGTGTCTGACCACACGGCACCGTAATGCCATTGCACTAAACATGAAAATAATCGCTCATGAAAGAAGGTCAACGGGGCCTTCAGGGGGTGCACTGTACTGAGCAGCACCTGAACTGGGCCCCTTATCGGTGGGGTATCATGGAAAGTGCCACAAGCACCCAACCCTCACAGGCCTGTCACAGACTGAAGGTGTCACCAAGGAAACCGCAGTTAAATTAACCTTGTGGGCTCCGACCAAACTCACCCTGCAGCATGCCAGCACAGTCCAACTGAGCCCATTTCATTCTCTGCCCGGTGCACTGAAGCCTTGGTGAAACAATGCTGGGATGATAGCAGTAGACTATGAAATCAGTGAGGAAGTAATTGATCGCATTGTTTTGCTTCAGAAGGCCATCCTGCAGCCAAATGCATTTAAAGAAAACAGTGTTTATAATACTGATAAGTACTTAGTCATGAATTATGGTCTTCTTTTTTCACATTAAGCCCAGGCAATGTATCTACAGTACCAGTCAAAAGTTTGGACGCACTTTCCCATTCACTTGAATTTAACAAACATACTGGAGCACCATTGCACAAGTAGGTGCAGCGTTAGTCAGTTTGTTGCTCAAGAGAACTTTAACAGGATTTAACAGAGGCTGCTGCAGAAGTCACCTTCCAGTCATGACAGCCAATTTCAGATCCAATCAATGTGAAAATAATAAAATTCACATTCCTCACAATGCATCAACTGTCTGTTTTAGAGAGGATTTGGTGGCCAAACTTCCATATAATTGAAGAGGCTATGCTAGACCTCACTGGAGACATACCATCGGAGCACACCAGAGCTGAGTTACTTAGAAGAAGCTTCCTCTTGTTTGCCTTGGAATTAGCTCTGAGATCACACACACACATACACACCCATTTCAGCACACACATACACTCACTCTCAGCCTTTTTCACCCTTCTGCATCAATCTGTTCCCAAGCTGTTCCCACATTTTGGTGAATTTCCCAGGCTTATTCCTTGGCACAAGTGGATACTGGGGCTGATTACTTTAGCGTGAACCCATCAAGTCTGTCCAGTGCCTGCAAAGTATGCACGCTCAAAAAACGGCTACCTTCCTCTTCTTACAGTGAGCTTCTCAAAGAAATCTAAATGTGCAAGATACAACATTAGCATTAGTTTAGTGAACATTAACATCAACTGCACACACATATAAGCAATAATGGTCTCTTTGCAGATGCACCAAGACCTCAAAGCATCCACATCGATCTTTAATACGAAACAACCAGCAGCAACAAATCCAAACCTCATTAAAGAATATAAATTCAAAATCTCTTCTGGCACTCAATCCAATGCAGATTTTCTCTCTCTTTCTGTCTCATAAATTACAGTTCTGGTGCACTGTGCAAATATTACCAAGCTGTAAGACAGCTGTGCCCCATTAAAATGTGTTATGGTTGCTGATTTCCTACAGCACATGGTCATCTTGCCAAATCTACAGCCAGTAATTAGCGGAGATGAAATGTTTAATTGTGCCTTAATTTTGATAAAATTTATCTGTCACCCATCCTATAATCAGGCATTATGCTCACAAATCAACGTCAGCAGATTTAGGCAGGGAGACATCTACTAACCTGACAGACATGTTGAGATGTCACTGCCCTGCTCTCCCTGTTTCAGAGCCCAGGAAACAGGATGGTATGTTAATACTGATGAGAGTACTGAGAGAGTAAAAGGGTTTCACAGAAATTATGTGTGCATGTATATATGAGTGCAAACATGTCAACAACAACAAAATCTGTTTACTATGTGTATTAAACAATGGCTATGGGTGTATGTGTGTGCAGTTTGTCTCCTTGTGAACAGGCAACAAGATGGGAGCATGTGGGTGATCTTGTCAGAATCACAGGACAACAGGAAGAAAGCACTCTCCGACAGATGGATGTCAGGAGCGCAGGAGTGGGAGAAGGTCAAGATGGGAGAGACACAAAGCCTTCCACGCTGACTGGGAGAGAGTGTGCGATCTCTCTGGGTGCTAAACCGTGTAGTTCTGCCAAAGCACAGCCCAGGCAGGCTGAGAGGGGCTGCTTGTGGCTCTCCTGGGGGATCCCGAGACTCAAGATGAAGCATTGGAGAGTACTTATTAGCTCTGACAACAAGAAGACGACTGAGGCTGAGAGTGATGGGTAATGGTAATATTACCGACTTATCAACAGCTGAATTGTTGGGTAAATGTTAAACTGCTCAACCATGAAAACCTTTGAATTCTCCTTGAGCTTTGTTTAGTCTTGTGCATCCTCCAAAATTTGTAACATTGAAGGGTTTCAAGGGTATCAAATTTATCATCTTCTGTAAATGACTATATCTCTTCATATAACGTATTTTTAAGTATACAGTTAGAGCATCCTTGAACTGAAACAAAGGGTGTTTGTGAAATAGCATGCAGTAAAGACAGCAGCCGTTTTGCATATTTATGACTAATGTTGTCCCTGAGAGAGGCCGCCCCCTCCCTGGGGGCATTATGGGTGATTATTGTCATCTCAGTGCAGCCAGTTATTCAGCAACATGCACCGCATAAAACACATCATTACAAAGAGCCACGACAGGAAATGAGATGTGGGGCAGGGCTCCAGGAGCAACCCTTTCTAATCACAATGGCCAACTGTCACCCTCTGCATCCGCTCGTCTGCCACAGCTTTAAGCAGTGTGGAAGGATTTCACTGCAAACTTTTGAGTGGATCTGCAGTGGTAGGACATCCTGCATAACATGTGGCACCCATGATAATTACGGCAGAATTAACACAGGCGGGTTTATGGCCCTTCTGCCGCCAGGAGATGGCTGCCAGATAGACACAGGCCTCGTGTTTGATCAGCATACTTGGGTCCAGACGCCCACCCGTCTCTAACACTTCTCACTACAACAACTGTTCTGGAGGAGAGGACCACTTTCAGCAGAGCTGCCTGTCACAAAAGCTCTCATCCTCACAGCAAATTCTAAATAAATTGAGGACGGTTCTTGGAAACTGGCAAATTACAAACATGGTGTAGCCAAATGAATATTGTTAGTGCTAGACTTATAGGCTACATTTCAACTCAATTCTGAACCATAAAGGCAATGAGGAGGCAATCATTGTTATTGTTCAGTCACAGTGCCAAAGAATATCAAAAGCTAAAAACTTTAAAACTTAACTTGTTACCAATGAAATTTTAGCTTAATCTTATTTAAAGATTTTGAATTTACCGAAGAATCAACCTGTGATATAACTTGGAAAGCAACCTGATCCTCTGTGCAGTGAACACAGGGGTTTCTGCTGATGAGATAGCATCATCAGTTTCATGTATATATGGTGACTGAACTTGATAAATAGGCCCATCAAAGTCTTTGTGTCCCCCCCATACGGAAACTCCATCTATGAAGCGCCACTACAAGGGAGGGGACATCAATAAAGAAAAAGCCAGCCACCCTCGCGTCCTTGATTTCTTGGGGTTTTTGTTCTTGGATTAAAGAAGAATATTTTCCATTTGCATTTTAAAACATCATGATCAAAAACAATTACCCTCCTCCTTCTGTATTTTTCTCACAACAAATGAATCAGATTACAGGCCTTGGTGAGCACCAGCTTCTTATGGCCTTGTTGCACTGACAATATTTGAAGTTTCCTGCAGTAACTTCATTAGGCGTATTTTGTCCAGAATTAGTGGAGCGTGCTGAAAATTGCTAATGACAGATGTTTCTCCACACTGTCACACTCCTTGTATCATTTGATTTGGAAAGCAACATACGGTGTTCTGCTCCATCAGTATGTCACAGACTGTCTGCAAACAGCTGGTCATAACTCAGTTCAGTGAAAACCATTACTTTCCAATGAAGTGCTGGACACGTTCCAAATTGGGTTTTGGCATGGCCTCAGCTGCACCCATGATGCAGTGCAGCCCAGTGTTGCAGGTACACATGAAGGAGAGGAGGAGGGGTGAAGGGAGCAGGTGAAGAGGTTTTCTATGAGCCCTCTGCCTCTCTGCTCTCCAGCCGGGCAGAGCACTCTGATAGAGGATGAATACTCGGGGAGAAGATACCGAGCATGAACAAAGACTAAAGCTTAATCATTAACTTAATGTTATGAGGTTATAACATCCTGTGCCTTCTTCTTCCTAAACAGCATGTGAAGAGTTTTGTAGCAAAAGTGATATTTTGATTGTGATTAATGTAATTGGTCAAAGTCTTTTCAGGTGGTAGTAAATGGTTCGTATGGGAATCTTACTTCTCTGTCACTTATTTGCTTTCTTTCTGACCGCGTGGTCAGACAGCAGATGACACAAGGCAGAAGAAATTAGCACCTTGAGAGTTAGATAAGAAGATTTATACCACTCTCATATCTGTATGTTAAATATGAAGCTACCACCAGCAGTGGGTTGGGTTATCTTAGCTTAGCTTAGCTTAGCGTAAAGACTGGAAACAGGGGAAAACAGCTAGCCTGACTCCTGTTAAAAAAAAAGAAGAAACAATTGCCTTCCAGATCATCTAAAGCTCACCAATTAACATCATATCTTGTTTGATTAATCCATACAAAAAGTGAAAACAGCCACAAGTTGGGGTTATACAGTGTTTATGTGCTGGACAATTTTTTCAATTTCTTTTCAGGATGTCACTGCTCCTTTTGACAGAGCCACACTAGCTGTCTTAATGCAAGGCAAAACTGACTGTCTCCTGGCTTTAGCTTCATATTTACCACACAGATATGAGAATGATGTCTATCTCCTCTCTCTGCAAAAAAGCAAATTCCCCAAATGTTTATTGTAAATGTATATTTTTTTTATCTTCTTTAAGAAATAAGAAAGCATCATGTATGTAGCTAAATGTAATGATGCTAAAATCTCAATCATTTAGTTGGATAAAAAAAAACATAATCTACTCACAACAGGTACAAAAATTGTATTACATGTAGACTCTATAAGCGATGAAAATTCCGGTAATTAAAAGGTAAAGATTCTGGGTGTTTGGCTGCAAATCTCTGGCCAGGAAGACTGTACTGTGTGCCAGGACATCTCACAGCTCAGCTGCTGCCTGCATGCAGCAGAAGTGTCATTGACACCTCGCTCCATCTCTAAAGATAAGGCAGTAATGACGTTCTGTATTCCTGGGCCTGTCAAGTCTGGGTGTTAGTCACTATTTGGCCCGAGTGGTAAAGATCTCAACAGCAAAATAGCATGCTGACAACATATGCTAAATTAATCTAAAATCACTGGTTTCCGCCTCATCTTCCTGTCTGAAAAAACTACACTTTGAAGGTCAAGAGGAAAATACATAAATGATTAAGCCCTTGAGGACACTGCTTTGCTAAAAAATACAAAAAATGTCCGGTCTTTGAATAAACCGTGTTCCAAATCAATTCCTTCAGCAATCAATCACTCAATCAATAAATCGGTGCTTTATTACATTAAATGTCAGCATCATCCCACTCTCAGTGTTAAAAGACTCAAAAACACCAGCACCCGAGGGACCTTTTTACCTAACAAGACCTACTGCAACATGAAGCACTCCTATTTACTGTATCAATTCTGTGACCTCTGGCAATATCTGGTCCCTTTGCGTCTCCGCTGACTGTACAACTGTGTAACTGTTTGGTCGCAAAACTGACAAAACAGAACCGAATTGGATTAATGAAAACAAATGTGTGAACTCAGTTGTATGAACGTGGCCTTTCTAGTCCCTTTGGATGGTATTTTTTCGCTGCAAAGGCCCGTTCCCTCAATCATTGTAATAAGGCTGATCCCAGTCAGAGCTCTGACAGCTCAGAAACGGGGCTGCCCTGGCTGTACACAGTGCTCAGTTCAGCACAAGAGGAGACAAAATTACTGGACTAACAAACACAAATCTGCAGTTGCCAATGAATGCGCCACTAACTGTATAGAAGCATTTTGTGCGTTTGGTTTGACGTCAGATACAGTGAAAATTAAAGACAGCTATGAGCAGCATCACCTGAAAAAACTCAGTTATGCCATTCATTCGAATATACTAAGATCATAAATTGTGGGATTTTAAGTCTTTCCTTTTCATTTTTGTCACTTTTAATTTACAGTGGGATCTGAACAATATTGATGTAATAGGTAATTAAATTAATAATGTGTTGAGAAAAAAAGATTATTTTTAATTGTGATGTGATGTTTTCTTCAAAAGAAGCACACATCATTCATATATTTTCAGCGATGAGAGGCGGCCCTGATGTACGTAGCTGTGTATTCTCATTATATCCACTCACATTGTCATCAGACCATAAGCAGTACAGTGGAAGTACATCTTTAAGGAATAGTGTCCCATTAAGCAGCTCAGATGTCTCCCAGAGGATGAAACCTTTTATTTCTTGTATTAATGTTGCGGAGTGCAGTGATGTGTTGTTGTTTAGCCATGAAGAAGTGAAACATGAAACCTCGTTTGTGTTTTCATGGTTGCGTAAGCATTGAGCACACTATCCACAGAGCATGTTCTGCCCCTGCTTTTAACAGGATGTTGTTTATTTGAATTGTAAGGAGTCACGTCTAATCGAGCTTTACCTCACATTACACTGTGTGCTGCAGAGATACAGTAGCTCTCTTGTTTTATAGGTTCCCGTATTAATGCAGAAGTGACAGCACTAATAATGCTAACATAACTAATTACCTTTGATAAACGAGATATTTTACCGTTTTAGTATGCCGAGCCTCGTCTGCTACTCCCTGACCCAAAACTGACAATTGTGTTAATTGGATCTGATGAGGTTAGTTGACACAAATTTACGTTTAACTACATTAAAGTGAAAAGAAGAAGACATTGCCCTTAGAGTCATCAACTCAATCAACACTAATGACTCTTATGCTTCTTTGAATTTAATACTTATCACACACTTAATTGAGGCTCCGAGAGGGAAAGGTGAAGTCGCAGGACACGTTCTCTTCTGCTGTTTTCTGTGTTGTTTCACATTTTTTATATTTGAGACAGCTTTAAAATAATCTTACATTTCTAGAAATCAAGTTACAGAGAAAGACATGTAGGAGGTTTAATGATTCTTTGATTTTAGTTTTTCCTCTTTCCTCTCTTTTCTCTCTTTTCTCTCTTTCCTCTCTTTTCTCTCTGTGTTTATCTCCTGACCTTCATATTGTCTCATGCTGTTGTCTCTTCATGCTGTTAGTGATCAGATGTCCATGTGTAGCATCTCTTCAGTCACTCTAGCACGCTCTGAGGCTCTCCTCTGATTTCACCACAAGGATCCTCCACAAAACAAAAAGTCACATTTATTTCTGTAATTGGCCTCAGCGTTTAAGTGGATAATATGGTTATTACTGCATTCTTTGTTTCCTTTCTTCCCCTCCACTGCTCCTTCCCTTCTTTCCCCTATTCTCTCTTTCTTTCTTTCACAGTTTTTTTTTCTGAAACTGTTGAGCTGGTAAGTTCAATGCAGAGGCACGTATGCACTGGAAAGGTAATCTAGAAGCCAGTTGAGCCATGACAAAAAGGGACAGCTGGCCTAATTGAATCATTTGAGCTAAGACAGCTCAACTTGGTTATCCCCTCTGCAGCCCACACTGATATTAGTGTGGGAATCATTAGCCATGAAATCATGTCTGCTCTCTCTGACTGCATCCTTTATGACATGACAGCCAGCCCAGCCTGTCTCATTCACTCTCACACCAAAAAGAACCCTTCATCATAAACAGGCAGAGGTGCAGGAAACCAGGACTGAGTGGGATGTCTTTTTGTCTTTTTCTAGACACTTGTTCTTGTGAAACTAGTACATCAAATGCCATGTAGAGTTTTGTGGTAACATGAAGGAATTACTGTACTGCTAAATCACAAACACGCACACGTCGTTTTATCCTAATCTGCTTCAGCTGATTTATCATCCTTTCCTCAAAAATATGTTTCAAAAATAGACTTACTGTTTTTTAGTGTCTTTGTCTTTATATGTGACTATGGCTCCAGAATGTTCTACATATGTTGCTTTTAAAGACATTTTCCTGTCCTCTTTAGGTAAAACTCAAATATTTTCAATCTCTCCCTGTCACACTTCAGAGCCCTTAATGAGACACAATTACATTCATTCCTAAAGATCATTTGAGAATAATGCAATCAGGTGGTCATGATGGGCTCCGAAGGATCGGGGGGCCTCTTGGTGGAGGCAGAGAGGGGTGCCACATGGTCTGAGACCCCTCCTGCCTCGCAGCCTGTTTTCTGTGGTTCCTCTCTGCAGGACACCCCGTCATGCCAGGCGGTACCATGGGCATCGAGTGAGCTGAGAGGGATGGAGCCGCCAGGCAGACATCTCCACTGAGAGGGATATTGGTTTAGCAAAGGGAGGGTAAGGCACTGAAGAATGAATGCATGATTTGTTCTAAATATTTTAATTGCACAAGGGTTTTATTTGTTTAACGATTCAAATATGCCAAAAAGTAGAAAAACACTATACGCTAATCATTCTCTTCTCCGGCCTTGGAGTAGTGATGTAGGACACAGTGACTATGAGCTCAATGGATGGCCCTTGTGCTGTGCGTAATAATGGACATCCATCCCAGAGTGAGGATGCCTAGCTTAATGGAGCTCAGACTGGGGATACTGTGCAATGTTCAGGCCCATTTCCTTTTGACTCACATTCCACTGGGGTGGCATGACCCCAATGAGACGCCTGCTTTCCCCAGGTGGCAGTGAGCGATGCTCCTCCACAGTGTCGGGGCAGGGGAGCGAGGAGACCCTTCTTTGCCCAATGGGCTGAGCTGGAAAAAAACTGACGCCCACACAGACTCTTACACATCTCTTACGCGCACATACACTCAGTTGCACCCTTCACAGCCTCGGGGTCCGCAGCCCACTTTCAAGGAAATTTCAACACGAGCAATTATTGAGAGTTAGGGAGTGACAGGTCTATTCCAGGTTTCAACGGGCGCACAGAAGAGAAGCGGACTGACAATCCTCTGGAATTACCACTCGGGTTGAGGCAGTGTGCTGGACTAAGTGAGCTGCATGTCTGTCTGCCTCTCTTGTCCCGCCTCGGGGCTTTTCAGACAAGCGCTCTGCCTCTCCCTGGATGTTTACACATCATTAAGGTTCCCCTGTCTCATCTCTGCTCTGTCCTTTTAAAGAATGGGGCTGCATTGGTCTGAGGTGGAAAAAAAAGACAGTTTCTGGTCAAGCGTGAGAGAAAGAAAGCAGTGCTGCAGAGGAGGTGGCAGAATCCTACAGACAGTGAGAAAACACTTCAGTTCATGTCAAGAGGAGCTGTTTATGGAGTTTTTTAGAGAAACTTGATGCCCAGACTTTCAAACAAACTTTTTAAGAAAATATTTTTGTGCAATATTATTACACAACCGAAACTTTGGTGTGGGCATCATTGTGTCGTATATATTTTTGAAACATACAATTATTATTCTTTGCGTTTTTGAAAAATGTGCATATTAAACAAAATCACCAATTATTATGATAAAGTAAAGTAATCAGTGATTGTTTGCATGCACACATCATCATCAGAGATTTAAAAAGAACTTCTGAAAGAAAAAAAGAGTAGCAGGAAAGTCTGTTGTGTGGCAGACACGTTAGACAACACTGGTAATGAAGCATTGGCAGAAAGTGATAATTATTTTAATTAATGATAATGGTTTTAATGATTCAACATTTTGGCTAATTGATTATGATTGATTGCACATTACTAAACAAGGAAAGTGAATCAGGGAGGTAATCAGGGAGATGACAGCACAGGTCAACACTACAGCGTGACGGAACATACACTATGCTAATCAGACCCAGAGAGACGGAGAGAGGCAGAGGCAGAGAGACGGGCAGATGGAGAGATGGAGTAAAAACAAAGTGAATGTGTTTTCTAGTAAAGAAATGCAGAAAGAGAAAATAAAGAAATGGAATAGATTGTGCAGATAAAAATGTCACACAAAAAGAGGAGGCTATGGTTAAGACACAACTGGAACACAAGACACAATTCATCTGGCTGGCTCATTTGTAAATAGTACAAATATGCAAACTGAAGATGACAATCAGCAAATAGCACACATTTTATTTAGAAAAGTGTTTTGTTTGATGTGAATGCAAGATGATATCTCAACAGAGCAATCACACTGACTGAAGCTGCAGCTTCTTTTGCAACTCCATTTTCAAATGTGCAAAACTTCGAGTTTTACTTCAAAGAGCTCTGTGTATGTTAGTGTACACTGAAAATGTTTTATTTGTTATATGATTTAGGTGATAATGAAGATTATGTCCATTTCATGTTTTATTCTTAATTAAGAACATTTAAATAGCTACACTTTAAAACCGTAAAATGTCCTTAATTTCTGATGAGTTCGTTTCGATAGATGATTACAAAAACTTTTTTCAGAAAAGGGGATTTTATGTCAGATCTTTGTTTGCATTGTAATGTGTGTGACAAAACAGTATTTTTGATGTCTTATAAATCCATGTGAGCTGCACGGGCGCTTGTATGTGTATGACACAATTAATAAAATAACTAACTGATTTGTTTCTCTCATTGCATTTGTTCATCTGGATATTTTTATGTAGGTAAAATCTGCACCCCAATTGCAGAGGCTGAGAAATGGTATTAAACGGGGCCTTAGGCTGCATTCTAGGCATGAACAAGAGGTATCAGTAACACTAGTGTCTCCTCAAAGCCACTTGAAGTGTGTTTGTGTCAGGGAGGAGGCATTGCACCTTCCTCATCCTCATCATGCCATACAGTATCACCCTGTGACTCTGACAGTGATTAACATTTGAGGAGGGAGTCGGTACTTCCTCTCCTTTTCTCCATTTCCTCCTCTTGCTTTTCTCCATCGTGCAGACCCTTGTCAGGAGGATTGTTTTGCTTCCCAGACTCCCCACTCCACCTCCATCTTCAGCTATTGTCTAAGCTTCCATCCGTACCCCACCCCATGCCCATGACATGCAAATCTATCCCCTTGATTTCACTTTGGAGAGATGGTGAGTGGAGTGGTGAAGCGTCCTGCCCTCTGCCACCTTCCTCCCTCTCTCCTCCTCCTCCTCCTCTTCCATCCTAGCCCACCTCCATCTCCTGCTCTTACCCTCTGAATGGGGTGCCCCTCAGAGTGGATGGACTGGGTTTGAGTTTAATTAATGAAATGTATGATAATGTGATTTCTTTAATAGAATGACATAGTCTAATGGTGTTGTGTGATCATGATTAATATAGTGCTTTGGTGGGAGAGAATATCAGCCAAAGGCTAAATGAGGACCTTCTCTCTCCAGGTCCAGGACTGGGCACATGTCAGCCCTGCCTTGGACCACTGAGCAGCACTTGTGCTGCTTAGAAAGTGATTTCTTTTTAAAAGGAGAATTCGCTTTCTTGTCAACCACTCTGTATGTCTCTACGGTGCGCGCAAAGCTGCAGCCAGTAGCTGATTAGCTTAGCTTAGCATAAAGAGTTAGGGCTACAGAATCTGCCAACCAAAAAACACATGTATTCTCCCAAACTAAACCTGCAAAAACCAACTTAGAGGCCCCAGAAATTGACACATTATCACATTTTAAGTTGATGTGGAGAATGTGTTAGCAAGCATTTTCTTATTTACACCTCTGGCAGATAAACAACAATGTTAGCATTTCTGGCCACCTGGCAAATATAAGTCCAATATTCACTCACATTTTAGCTGTGTGGTTCTTTTGCACCAATTCTTGAGGGGAATATCTCACTTTTTGGCTAATAAATGCTCCACAGCATTCACCACCTAGTCGCTAACTTTGTCTGCCATGTGGCGCTAAGCAGGTAGTGTACAATTGGTTTTTAAGAGCTTTTCACTGAAAACAGTTGACTGCTGCGCCCGTAAACAACGCCATGAGAGCAGTGAGACTGAATCAACAGTAAAGCTGCAGCTGGAAACCAAACCAATCAGCTTAAAGTCACTATAAAGCTCAGTAGAGCTGAGGACAACAACATCATCTGGTGATAATTCTCTGTGGGCTTGTTACTACAAGCACCACCTTTCATATACACTTAGTCATGTGATCAATTGTTATTGTTAACAGTAAAATATTGATTAAAGCCAGTTTAATAATCGATATCTTGTTTGTTTAATCTGTACATAACCTGAAGCATAAAACAATACGTTGTGGTTTTACCGGAGGTCATGTGCTGGACTATTTCTTGGCCGGGTGCATTGAGTTCCTGGTTGCCTAGCAACCTCACAATGACAGTGATGGTGATTTTGATACCTTTGGCTAGCTGTTACCCCCTTTTTCTAGTCTTTATGCTAAACTAAATATAGCTCCTCCACCTAACATTTGTGAATATTTATTCTCCAACTGAAATTACAATAACTGAATCCACCTCCAAAAGCTGCTCCTATTTTCAATTTGTTTATGAACCATGATGTCGACCTCATATAAACATGCAGAAGATTAACGTCTTAAACAGATCACTCATGGTTCTTTATATCTTATATTTGTAATGATCCCATGGGTCAAAGGTCGCTATTCTCTCTTACAGATGTAGACTGGTGAAGTAGCAGTCAAGCATGAATCATATTATCCTTGAGGAGATTAATGCAGCTGACTGAAGAGGGTAATGATGTGGACAAAGGCAGCTTATTCTCCCTCTGTAATAGGAGTAACTACTCTGATTTCTGTGAGGTGTTTTCTTCATTTTCCAAATATTCTGCCTAATTTTACCATATGGCAAGAACACTTTTCATTAGACCTTGTTCTGTGTGGAAGTATGAAGTGTCAAAACCCATAAAATGTTAGTTTTGAGCCTCGGAAGTGACACATTTGGCAGTCAGTGGAAGGTGATGAATCAAGGTAGATGCTTCTCCTTCAGAAACAAAGCCTTCCATCATATCCACCTGTCTGAAGGTTGCTTGAAGGACAGAAGTGAAGCCATTGTCTGGAGAAACAGGAGGTTTGAGGGAAGTGTTTCTCCGCAACCGTTTGTCACTCTGATATTTGGTAAATGTGATAATTAATACTGTAATTTAACTAAACCCACTCTGTGAGGTCTGTAATTAAAACTGATGTACCTACTTAGCACACCAAGCATCACAGGTGGGCCCAAATTAATCTGCAAATAGAGCTAAATTGCCTGTGCTTAGCGTTTTCGTCAACGTCACTCACTTTGGGGAGAAATATCTGTAATTAATTCTGATATAACAAAGTCATAAATTTGAGGTTAAATGCAGCCTTGACAACAGACGCGATGACAGCAAGAGACCTCATCTAGCCGTCCCAGATGGGATCCAAGACTCTGCTTTCTCCCAAGAACTTGGCTGAGACTTCCTCTGACAACTGTTTGCTTCTATAAAGACAAGAGGAGATATTCAAAGATAGACTCATCTTTTCTTGCATACACTCAGTCTTTTTTTTGATTTTGCGTAAATCGAAATGAACTGGAGTGAAAGCCGACTTCCAGACTAAAGAACGGAAAATGAAATGATTAGTTCTGGATGGGAGCCAAATGAATGAATGCATTTTTGATTTTGACTTGCAATGAAATGAAGCTGCAGTCGCACAACGATTTACAAGCTTGTATAATCTGAGTTTTTGCTCTTCTCTATCATTTCTCTGCTTCTCTAGATCCACAGATAACAGTTTACTACATGTTTTATATATTCAGTGTGCTCTTTTTAGTAATTCCAAGTTAAGTAGCCTGCTGCTGTTTATGCAGTTTGGTAAATATCTGCTTTTTCTTTCGGGAAATATCTGTCAGTAAGGATTTTATTCCTTGGAGTTATTCATTCAAAACACTAAAGTATATGTAAATAACACTAGTATATGTTGTTAAAACCATGTATTTTGCACATTCAGCGATGTAAAGATCATTCAGAGCACAATATGACCTGAGACATAAGCAGCCAAAGATCTTTCAACATATAGAAAGGGATTTAAATCATCAACAAAGTCACTACATTAGTATGTGGATAATTTAAAAAAGGGGTTTATTGAAATTAAAGAGCCAAAGAATTAAAGGCTCCTACTTTGAATGCACAATATTGTTCGTTGTTCTCTCCTGGGTTTTTGCTTTGGTTGGTACACGGAGCACAAGCTGGCGGTCCGCTATTGTTGAGCAAAAATAGTAGATTAAACTGAACGACAGTCAAATCAAAGAAATAATCACATATTTATGAATATTTAATATGGTCGTGGCAAATAAGGCAAGTAATTAGGAGTTTCCATAAATTAGCAAATTGTTATTTTATGTTAATGAGAGATCTTCAGCGTTTTCTCATGAATAATTTATGGATCAACAAAAAAGTTTAGCAGGGAAGGAATGAGGGAGTCTGACTGTCTGTTGATCAGACCCATGCACACGTGCCGAGACACACGAACACACAGCTTTTCCTCAGTTTCTATTGTTTTGTTCAATTTGTCACTTGATATTTATTGGGCTGGAGATGGCAGGTTTAATCAGATGCATGTGCAGTGCAGCCGGGTGTGGGGTTATTTTGGAAGGAGAGGTGATACTGGCATTACAAGCAGACACCACAATGAGACTGTTCATGACCACTTTATTCACAAAGCAGACCATAGCAGCTTCTGTCCCAGAGGTACAGAACAAAGGGATCTTGCAAGTGAGAAAATACGAGGAAAGTCTGTGTGTGTGGGGAGGGGGGGGCATTCATAAAATTTGCAAAATGGAAGGATTTTGAAATTATAGGACAGAGATGTTGCAGGAAATACACAAACGAGCGTACAGTGAAGATCCGGGCACACTGGAGAGCTGGGAGGGGTCTCACTAAAGGGGTTAATATGAAGGCGGAGGGGAGGAGTGGGTGGGGCAGGAAGGGCAGTGAGTCAGAAAACAAGAGCAAAACAAATCTGTGATCTGGAACTCGGAGAGCAGCCACTCAGGAGGGATTAATGAGAAGTAGGAGGCTGTGAAATTATGTGGCCTTTGAGTGGGGAGAATGGCCCTAGCAGAGCATGGCCCTGAAATGAGGTGAGACAAACTTCACCTGATCCACAATTAACGGCATCATGCGGATGGGTGACACAGGGTCACAGCAGGGGGAGGGCCGGGAAGAGGAAAGAGAAAAATCACAATTCACTTTATGGCAAATTATCACTCCTCCAAAAAGGGCAGCCATCAGAAACCAGGACTCAATGAGGAGAGGAGAGGATTTTACACACCTGTCTTTTTAAAAAGGCAGTGACAGGGATGAGAGGAAAGCTTGTTAGAAAGAGTTATGCTTAATAAGGACAGACAGTAGCAGGGGATGGAGACAATTAACAGTATGGGAAAACATAAATACAGAGTGAAAGAGTGAGAGGCAGACGAGGAAAATGGGGTAGAGTTGATTGCACAGGGGGTGAGGAGCAATAACAGGAGCACAAATGATTAAGTGGTGTTAGGGACTAAGAACACTTGTTTGCAAGGACAATCTTTGTGTGCTTTTGTTGTCTGCTGGCCGCCTTTATCTTTGTGTAATTCTCCGTCTGATGAAATGTGTTTAAAGAGATGAATTGGGATCGGAGGAGCCGTCCTGACATGATTATGAGGGATTCATCTGCAGCCATCTGCCACCGTTATGAAAGGGGGGTGGGGGCGGGAGGGGGGGGGGGTGAGAGAGGGCTAGCAGTGAGATAGAGAGAGAAAGGAGAGAGGGAGAGAGATGGAGGGAGGGAGGGGAAGTGCAGACCTTCTGTTCAGCAACCCTGCCACAAACCCACCATTACACAGGCCTCTGGCCTACAGTTTAACATAAAGACTCACTCTGCCCCAGTATGTGCAGGTGAGCTTTGGGTCCAATTAAAGAAGCAGAAGTGGGTCATAAAACTTGTGCACTTGTTATTGTTTTACACGATTCAAAAGCCCATTAAAAACATTATCTGAACAACAGAAAAGATTGCTTTGATGCTTTAAGTAGAGACATGGTAGCTGTTCACCTCTGGAGCATCTTCAGGCAGCATGACGTGAAACTAAATCACTGGAATAGTTTCCAGGTACCACTGGTATTATACCCCGACTTGGAAATGGCACCTACAGACTACATCATATTCACACACCAGTTGGAGGAGAGGGCACAGCAGATGGGTCCATTGCTCATCACAACGTCCACTTGTTCTTAAGGGGAAAGCGGGGGCCTCAGACAGCATGTCTTAAGTTGTGTAATAGGCTTTATAGTGTCACAAATGAAAGTCACACGTTCATTTATTTTTCTCAGGTTGTTTGTTTTTCTCTGAAAGATTTGTTCACACAGCTCAACATCACTGTAGATACTGAAGTACTCTGTGTAACATAAACCAACATGATCTTATAGAGGAACAGCATGCAGGCAAAAACATTCAAATTCAGCCCTTTCGGTGATATTGAGCAGTATTGATGACTATTATCTCACTCTCTAATCTGTCAGCTGTTGCCATGGCAGCTGGCATGCAGTTTATTTCCAGTTATACAATTACAGCCTGTGTTCTTTGCCTCTATAAGTTTGAGTTGAATTTTACATTGACAGCTGTCTTCCTTTTTATGATCACTTTGTTCCGCGAAAAATTCCCCAGTTCTCCTGTGTTTTAACAAAGCACCTATTTCATCCCTGCCCCACTATAAGACTGAGCCATCACTTCATATTACAGGTCAACGTTACGGTGCTTAATTACGTGCCGGCTGCTTGGGGCTCCTAATAACCTGTCATTGAGTGGAATTTGAATGTCACACCATATTGTTGGGCCCTAATGGCAGCGGGCAGATCCACTGATGAGCCGTTTTGGGACAATTACAGCGGATATTTAAATCACAGGTCTGGGCGTGTGGTGAACTGCACCGCACACAACCTGACAGCGGCTGACGTGCACGCACGCACGCACGCACACACACTTGTTGTGTCTTGACCCCGCAGCACACCTCTCTTGACACATAAAGAAGATTCCTCCCCCCGCTGCTGCTGAAACAGTTTAACTGTTAGCCCGATCGCTTTTATTATCCGCCTAATCCAGATATCAGCGATTTCATCAAGCCGGGAAGATATGCATATCATGAATTATTTTGACACCGGGACCTTTTAATTTTCGCCGGCAATATTTCATCCCACCAATCAGTGCCCGGAGTGGTTGTCGCCGGGCGGACGTGGCGGTGTCAGAGGACGAGACTCCCCCCCCCCCTCCCCACCCCCGGTGGATCCAAATCATCCGGTGGACAATAATGAGCTATGGCCACAATTATGAGCTGCCTGTGTGTGCATGCATCTCATCAAGGCCCCCCATGCAAGCTGCTGCACAGATAAAGCCTACACAATGCAAAACATATACATCAAGGGTTTCATTTTTATAAACAAAAATAAGATATAATGCAAATCTACTTAAGGGCTGTTCATTCCTACTTCTTATTTTGTATTTGCATTTTACTGCTACATGCCTACTATACTATTATTGTCCCTTCTGCTCCAAAAATGTATAGTTTTACTTAAAGTAGGCCTACATTTAGCTGATACTTCTCTACTCATACTTAAATATTTTGTATGCAGAATGTTTACTTGTAATTAGTATCTGAATGTCTCATGATACAAAATGTGATCCAGTGTTAAAGATTATACCAACAGTAGTTTACACTCACCTTGACCAGCTCCTACATTATATGGTTCTTACATGCATCAGTATGAATATTTCAGTATTGTAATATATAACACTGACAGGACACATTCTGCATTATGAGCACTACTACCTTTGAGTACTTTTACTTTTACATTGTGGTACTGGATACTCACCTAAGGCACCCTTCACGGGAGATTATAGGTTGTAACTAATGGCTTTATTAATGGTTAATCAATGTTTTTATATACATATTATTAAAACCCTTTATTAATGGCATGCTAACATAACTTAATGGCCGGTTAGAAAATGAGAAACCAATGAGCATTACGTATTAACGGTTAACTAACATAACTGGAAAGGATAAATAGCCTACATGCCGATGAGGTTTTTCACCTAATGCAACCCAAAATGTGTTCTTATCACTGGCTTATAACTGATTCTTACGCATTAAAAGAAGTAGTAAACATTTATCAACCACTGACATAGCTTTTATAAAGGGTAGCTTAATAGAAAGCACCAATACCTCATCCGCCACGGAGACTAATAAAATGTTATCGCACTCCTAAAAAAAGATTTCCAGACTCAACCACAACCTTACTTAACACACTCGCAGCGGCCACACATATAAAATCGTAAGGACGCGTTATATTACACGGCACAGGGCGTCATGTCTGTGCCGTGATATGTGGACTGTGTAACTTAATACTTTGTGTCTTTACCCAGCTCCCCGTGGAGCGGGCATTACGTGAGCAAATTGGATGCTCACACAGTCAGCGCGTGACCTTCCCTCATCCCGGATGTTGACCCCAGTATAAAGAGAGACATTACATCTCGTTACACAACAACACGGCTCCGGCGCTTCGCTCCAGATAAAGAAAAATGTCTCAATTAAATCTTCACCGGGGCCCCCTGTCGAAGAGTTATCGCTGCCCCGGTAAGCGCTGATCGCTACACTCACACATCCTCAAAAGTTATTTGACATAAATTGCCGGAGTCACATCATTTCCTGCCACACTCTGAGTGGGATTTACGGCTGATCCCATTGACTGGGAGCTGAACCTCCAATAAAATTCCTCAAGAGCCCATGGGGCCGCGAGACGCACCTATCTACCCTTCATCAGGCCCCACACCCCCACACCCCCACCCCCTGCGCGCAGATTAACCATGCAAATACACACAGGTGCAAGTGATACCGACAACACATTTATGCACTGGGCTGATATGGCTGGAGAAATGTGTGTGTGTGTGGGGGGGGGCTTATCCAAAGAACTCAAGGAGGAGTGAAAGTGAACTTATCTGTGGCTTTAATTTATAAAATGAGAGATGAGTCCCACTTTTATGTTCTTTGGAGGATATCCCCTTATGTGCAGAAAAACCCTTGAGGAAAATCATTTAAAGCTGAAATTTGCTTTTCACATTACTGCTCAGGCATTGTGGAGGAAAGGTGTGCACTTTATGAACTACTAAAAACAACCTTATGGCTGCAGTAGTCTGCAGATATCCCAGGCTGAGGTGAGCAAAGCGTGTTAATGGTTATGATGATTCTTTGCCCAAAGCTCAAACTGACCAGATGGGAATGCAGCATCGGCGTGGCTCTTGGTAGGAATATTAGGTCATCTAATTACAAACAAGTGTTTTCATCGGATGTTTTCAGATTAAAGTCTGGACCCCACGCTTTATCATTTGGCCTCCTTGTCAGGCTTACTGTCTCTCTCTAGTGGTGATAAATGAGAAGTCTGACTGTGAAACATACACCCATATAAACACACATTAAGTCACTGTGAACGATTGGTATTTATAAACGCTGTCTGTGGTACTGCGAGAGACATGACAGTCATTTTTACAAAGAAGCCTCCTGATGCAGAGTACCACAGTTTTTAAATATACGAGACAAAATGTAAAATATAACAACTTTTTTTAAGCCAACATAGACAACATTAAGTCCTCAGAAATATTAAAATAAATGTTAGCATCTAAAAATCCCTGTCAACTGATCCATTTCCATATAAAAAGCTCCAGAACTGCATCTAACTGGACCCTGAGGTGAGATATATATATATTATATTGTTGAAAGATAAGAGACGGTTATCCATAAAAAAAAAGGATTGCATTGCTGGTCGTCTATGCAGCTCTACTGAACACGTACCCTTTGTTTCACTCTGATATGTGCATTGAATTAGTTACAACCATTTGAATAAAGACCTGACTTAAAACACTGCTTGTGCTGCAACTTATTTTTAAAGTTTTAGTCTTTGGTGTTTTACTTTTCAGAATTTGGATCTAAGAGTTTTCTGAGGATTTTCAGGTATAAATGACGGTTTCATATAAAATGGCCCGAGCAGATGAAAAAAAAATGTTTGTCAAAATTGTCATCAAATGTGCTCTAGTCACCTTCCATCCAGATGATACAGCAGGGCAGTGAAGGCCTCCCCTCCAGCTTGGCACAGCGTTTCATTGGAGGCTCAGCAGCAGCAGCAGCAGCAGTGGCTCCAGGGCCTCCAGCTGGGGCTGGCTGCTGCCTCTGCCTGCCTACCAGTACCGAGGCTGGGGGAGGTGGTGGGCAGGCCACAGGATTGCCTTGGGGCACCTCACTTATGCACCAGCAAAGAAAACTGAATCCCCCCCCCCCCCCTCTCCTCTCGCTCTCTCTGCTAAGAATGGTCGCTGCCTTCAGCAATTTGATTCGACAAAGTGAGGAGCACTGGTGTGACCACTGCACATGCCACAGACAGCATCACGAGAGTATAGTACTGGAAAATTATCTGTCAAGAGCATCTTATCATATCCAGTAAAACCAGCCACAAACATAAAAATAAAAAGCACCAGACCAAGTTTAGATTTTAAGTTTATCATCATTTGCATTACCAGTGTATGGGAATCTACAGTTGTATGATCTGCATGACATTATATTACATTTGTGCAGACACATGAGGTCTGTACACATGAAGTTACATTTTGGGTTTGTTTTGTCAGCCTTACAGATGTGGTTAATTTAACATTTAAGGGAAATGTACACTTTGATCAACACATAATGACAGTTCTAAGAAACGATTTTCAAGTATTTCTTTGTTGTGTGAGCTGAGACACCAAATATTAAAAATTAAATTTCTCAACGCAATTTAAGAGATTAATTCTGTGCAAAATGGTCAAATAAAGAAGTCATCTTAATGATGATAATAACGTTTAACTAATAGCTTTAATTCAAAACCATTATTTTGAAGGCTGATGCCGATCTATAATATCTACATTTAATGCAAAAATTATTATTGCTTTTCCAGAAAATAGCCACCATCAATTCAAATTATTCAGGTCATTCTGTGTCAGTCCTCTATCTATCTGACCTCAACCAACTGTGACGTGTCGCCAGATCAGAATAATAAAAGTCGCCTGGTCAACACTGTATATAATAATTGTTAATGACACTCATACAAGTCAGAGGAGATAATTAAACCTGGTGTGAGTGAATGGGGTTGGCAGGGCTAAAGAAAAGGAGAAAAGTCTCTAAGAGCGTTTGCATTAGCTGCTACGACCTCTTATCCTATTTTGTGACATTAAAAATGCAAATCAGTGTTACAAAAACAGAACAAAATTTTCTTTTACATGTAAGGTCTGAGATTTGGGGGAATCAGGCACCATTTACAAAATGTACATAACCACACCCTTGTTCCAGTATACCACTGCTGCTCGTATGACAGCATTAGAGAGTCCTCTGTATGTGTGTGTGTGTGTGTGAGCATGCACCAACATGATCTTTGCTTTAAGGACACTGCTGGCTAATCTGAACCGAACAGGTGGGGCTACAATACTGTAAAAATGTCGGTGGGAGTCCAGGTAACATTGTTTGACAAGCAGGCAGCTAACAGGTTTGTCTTCACCATGCGGATCTAAGGATTTACTAAAACTACAGCTAAGACCGTAATGCTGACGCGAGATAGAGGGCTGAAAGCAGAGGTAGCCTAAAGTCACTGCAAATGACACAAGGAGCCGTCAGTCAATTCTCCGCCACTGCAGAACTCACGTTGGATTTTTCCTGCGTTATAGCCTCATCAGAGGAGTCCTGATTTGTGACAGGAACAACTTAACAGCAGAGAGGGGCGGTATATTAATCAGCAAGCTCATCGCTTCTTCTTTCAGTATGCAACAACTGCATGTGAGCCAGTGGGTGAACGGGCTGAGGCCTCTTGCTGGTGTCTAAGTTGACCATTTCTATTGAAGCTGCTGCAGCTGCTAAGGGCCGCCTGGGAAGACCAACTGTTACGTCTGACATGCTCGGAGCTCTCGAATCATTCAAATGAGGGATGAAAAAATTATATTAAAGTAATATGTCAAAAAAAGGCACACACAATAATCACAGATCTAGGCATCGGGCAAGATTGGCACAAAAGACTCATAGCATGCTAATAAAACTGAAAGAGTGAAGAAGAAAAAAAAAAAAGATTGGCTTAATTAGGAAATTGAAGAATGAAAAGTATGAAAAGAATATACCGTAAAAGGACAATGAATGAGAATAGACACCAGGAGGAAAGCAACCAAAAATCATGCACAAAAAAAAGGAACTCCCAATTTGCAAGGTATTCAAAATCAGCCTCAGAGCAATTAAATATGCCTGTCATATATCCACTGTCAAAGCAGAATGTTCTCCAGAATGTTGTTTGGTTTTGGCTGATTTAAAGTCCTCTGGATATGTCTCGTAAGATGCATATGCAGCAAGCATATAGAATTGTGTACACAGCCAGTAGTGGGATTTGTAGCTCAATATATACACAAGTTAAAGTTATTGCAGGTTCCACTCGGTAGTCCAGCACTGCATTTGTTGCACACACGTGCCCGGGCTCTGTGTGCTCTGCAGAGGGGAGTCTAGACTAGTGTAGGGCCGTGAGGCAGGGCTTAGTCCGGGTCAAGGCTGAGAGACGCTACGGCCGCAGCTGGATGGTACTTTAGAGAAAACAGGGGGCAGAGAGCGAAACACAGGAAGTGGTCACCAGTAAAAGGAGCGCGTCAGGAAGTTGGCGGCCGTGCTGAGCCAGCCCATGCCGTCTGTGATGGAGCCCACGCGTGTGACCGCCTTGTCCTGCTCCTGGGACGGACTCTCCTCCTCAGGCAGGTAGTCTGGGATGTCGGTGTTCTCCTCTACCAGCACCTCCGAGTCCTCCTGGAATGGCACAATCCGCTGCGCAAAGGCCGAAGAGAAATATTTAAAAAAAGGACAAAGAAAAAATCTGAAGATTTGCATTTGTATTATCATGAAACATGCAGTTTGTCTAAAAAACTAATGTATTCCAGGATTAACATAAAGCACAGGTGTTAGACTGAACCAAATAATCACCTCTAGAGTCAGATTACATGACTGAGTCAGGTCTGACCCCTGCTGGCCACATTATGCATGACTAGAACTGTGGCTGCTGCCAATTATTTTCAATTATTTGAGCAACAATTATTCAAATTCTCTGCAGATCATTGGAAAACAATAACTTTGGAATCTCATATTTTGTTAAAAGTTAGCAGATTCACTATACAGTTTGGGTAATAGCTTCAAATTGGGAATACACTGTGTGAAAGGTGCAGCCATGCTGGTCATGTGTTTAGTAAAAAGCAACTAGCCTACAGGCTGAGGCAGAGATGTGACTAGCTAATCATGTCAGTGTGAATAAGTCTCAGCCACAGGCAAGGGCGGCTACAGTACAGAGATACACACCAACATGGAGTGAGCATACTGATCTATCAACCGACTTGTTGTTGTCCTTTGTACAGCAGTTTAAAAAGGTAAACAATACAGATCTTACAGTTCTCACACATCTCTGTCCTTACCTCTACTCCATTCTCCGTCTTCACCACCTGCTGCGCCGTCATTACTTTGGTGGAGTTGATTGCTGTGCCCAACGCCTGCGAGGAAGAAAAAAAACACATTAGTTTTCATCGGGTATTGCTCGTGTTTCTGCCTTCAGCTCAAACATAAATAGAATACTTTTGGTAAATTAGATGATGATATTATATACGGCTGTTAATTATTAATTATAACGACAATGCGGTTTGACAACATACTGGCCAGCTTTCCTGTATCCGCAAATTCTTTCTATTGGTGCTTTTGGTAGCAAGACCTATTTGCTAAAAATATATGGATGATTTGTTAAGAGTGCATTGACATCCATTTTAGGGAAACCAGAATATATCTGAATAAATATGTCAATTTCAAATACCCATAATAAAGTTAATATCTAACTTTTTGTTCTTAAAGGCTGCTTTGCCTGAAGGGAGTAGACTGTCACACTTTTTATCGTCAAAAACCAGCAACAGAGCTGCAATCTAATAAATTTAAACTGGACAGATAGTGTAATAGGCAACTGGTATTGTCCAAAATTACAATTCATAATTATTTATAAGACATTAGCAAAAGTAGTGTTTGTTTTTGAATGATTATCTTTATCCGGACACGCGATTACCTCCGCTTTAAGGTCGGAACGGATCCTGACGACACATCTCTTGACAGCCATCTGGAAGGTGAAGCTGATGACCCCTCGTATCTTCAGCAACGCCTCCTCACAAAGGCTCCTTCGAGTCTGATAACAGACAGGAAACGGATGAAAGGTATCATTAGATGTGCCAAACGACAAGGACAACATGGCATGAAGAAATGATTGCGGCTTAAAAAGGTGTGTTATACAGTATAATATTGACCTGTGGATGATACAGAATCAGCTACTGTTTAATTGGGTCAAACGTGGGCATAAAGTATATTATAAAACATTAATTTGCTACATACAGCATCCTACTGAGAAATAGTTTTCATAACTATGGTTTCCAGCTGCCACAGTGTTGTGTGTTTCTGCTGTAGTGATAGCGATGCAGCCCACCAGAGGCCGTCTGTCTGCTGTAATGTAATCTGGCTAGGTGCAAGCTTCCTGCAGAGCAGCATTCAGGTTCAATCTCAACGTCCTGCTGTTCAATGGCTGACATTTACACCCCCACCCTGTGCCAGATAGACACCGCTAAGATGCCCTGACAACGCTGCGATGATGACAGCAGCAAACACCGTGGCCCAGAACGAGATTTTTTTGTGCATGAACAGACAGTCTGGTGTGTCTGAGCATGATAGATGCGTGCCAGTGTGTCATGTTGAGCCCAGAATACACTCCTGTGAACACTCACGGGGTCATCCAGTCCATCAATGTGCAGCACCACAGTTTTGGCCCTCTTGTTGTTGGAGCCCAGGAAGAAGTGGGCTTTGCGCTGGCAGGAGGCGGCTGCTGCCTCGGCCTGTTCGGCCTCTTCTTTACCAGCTGACTGCAAAATCTCATAGATCTCAGAGGCCAGCAGTTTGGTCTCCCCAGGCGACGTACTCCTTTGGTAAGAGAGAGTTAAAAAAAAAAATGTTTTAAAGGGAGAGAGGGAGACAATCATGAAAGAAACATTACCCATGTCGTTTTATTTGACAAATGTGGTTTGTGTCACTCAATTGAAAAGATTTGATATGTGTTGTGTTGACGTAGTGTATTTGTAAGTACATCTGTAACAACACTAAAAAGTACAATGCAGTTGAATGTAGGTATAATTGATGTTAAGTAAGAGGTTACATTGAATATTATGCACTTTTAAAAACAGCCATTTTACTGTGTTATTTCTGTTGAAAGGCAAGACAGAAGTACACGTGTAAAGGCAGACACACTATGATGCCTGGATTCCTCTGTGGGAGAGAAGAAATGTGAATCAGGCCTAAAATTCAAATGAATTCATTAAGCTCCCATTTTGTCATTCCTGGTCTGACGCTGGACAACTCAGCTGCTACCACAGTGACAGTTATACAGCCACCTTAACTTTCAATACATTTACAGTCTGTTTATCGCAATATTCTTTATACAAGCTTTGAGTGTACCAAAAGACAATGCCGCTATCCTTTTAACAAACAAAAAAATCCATAGCAGAGCATAATATTTAATCTGGCAGCAGCTTTCCCTGAAGAAGCCACATACGGTCGGTTGCAGTTGCTGATATTTTGTGAGGGATCGTGAGATACCCCTGCAGGGCGGGCTACACTGCTTTACGTGTCACCAAGTCATCACTCCTTCTGTAGCAACCACATACGACATCAGCTGTCTGGCATGGCTGGCCTCTGGGAGCCTGGTGCTCCCCGGCGTCGTGCAACACATTCCTGCTCCGGCTCTATGGAAGCCTGTCAGCCTGTCAGCAAACCAAACACTCTCCTTCAACTGATTTATCCATCTATTCAACGTGTTTACGATTTCAATAAGAGGCAACATCTTCTTGAGCTGCAGATCTGAATGTGTTGAAGGAATAAAAATGGTATTCACACCTGTTTGGTGCAACTACGCTGGACGCTCCCCCTCAGCCATGTGTTCCCACTCTGTCCAGCTATGATCGACCTCTACCCAAAGTCAGAGCGACTGGACTGCGAGCGAGGAAAGCTGCTGCTTTTACTGCAGGGCTTCTCTTGATGCCACCCCTGACTAGCTGAAGTGACTGGCTAACTCCAGGGCAAGTGAGAGCTTTGCCGCAGGAAGTGAAGGGACAAAAAATCATACGAGCTACAGTCAGCCACTTCAACATAGGTCTATTCCTATCAGGGTGCTAATGATGAACAGCAGTCACTTAGCAAAACTGCCACGGACCCTCGGGTGAGGCCAGCTATCAGGAGCACACCATCCCCTAAAAGCAGATCTGCCAACCACACGACGTGGGTGAGCAGAGTGTGTTCATCATGCTCTTCTAGAAAATTATAGAACAAAATATGTACAGTGCTTGTAGAAAAGCCTACAAACAATACAAGACTAAAAACAAGCGCTCAAAATATATGTGCCACCTCTGCAAAATAACCCCCCTCACTCCACGACAAAACAAGAGCAAATATAAGCTTGCATCAGTAAAAACATGCAAGCGGACAATTGTAGAGGTGGCAAGATGCATTAAAATCTGTGACATGCAGAAACAGCAATTTAACTGTTTACCACCCTATTCTAATTCAACTTTAATCACATTCATCCTGACATGGCAAAGGGAAGGCCATCATCCTGCCTGGACAATTTGCAGACTGGCACTCATTGTCTGTGCAAAACAAAAGAAATCCTAGGTTAAGGTTTTATGTAAAGAAAGTGCACAGCGAGCATGTGTGCGTGTGTGTGTGTGTGTGTGTCTGTGTGTGTGTGCATGAGATGCGGTGATGACAGCGACTTGCTTCTGCATGACATTCTGCAAACTCAGCATCATGCCCAGCTCGCCCTTCATCTTCTCCCTGTTGGCTCGACATTCTGCCAGGTAGCGCACGGCCTGCAAGGACAAGGGCAAGCGTTATGTATCCAGCACTAAAGTCTGACGGACCCTTTGTGATATCGTAAGAGAGAGAGAGAGCTTTTAAATGGGTTAGCACGTGCAATGGTAAAATATTACATAACCAATATAAATGCGCACGCACTGAACCCGTGTTTACACTTCCCGGGATACCGTTATGTTGCAACTCTTACATAAAGCCACTTAAATGTGTACTCTCGATGCAAGTCGTGTACTGTGCAAAAGAGGGGCGGTGGTGGAAGTGCGCCGAGGTTTCTATATTGTGTTTACACCACAAAACAGACAGCAGGTGTCACCACTGTACAGTGGTTTTAAATATGTAGCTGTTTTAATGCCACCACGAGCCACCTTGTGATGGTGACTGGGATACAGTGGTGGGGAAACTGGCCTTTAGGCCCTAAAGCCTGCTGACACTGTTGGACAGCAGGGGGAAGTGGGGCAAAATATGACATGAGCAGAAAGCACATACATTTTAGAACCAGTAGGGAAGTCAGCTGATTATTAAACCCAGACTCATTCAATCTCAATAAAATGTAAATAAATAAAGACGCCCTCCTTTACCAGTAGCGCAGAGTAGACGATCTGTGGGTTGGGGTGGTCCAAAAAAAGAATGAGACCTGGCAGACAGCCTTGGTCTTCTACTATGGCTCTTCGGTTGAGGGGGTCTGCAGCAAGATCTCGCAGCTGGTTCACCACAGTCAGTGCATCCATCTCCGCACTCATGGTGCCTCTTGTCTTGACGCCACGCACATCAAACCAACCTCTTCACTCTACTGAAGAAAAAGAGAAAGAAAAAAGACAGTTGAGGTAAATCAGATGATTAAAAATTAGGGATACCGCTAATTATTATTTCATAATCAATAAGATTTTCTCAACTAATTATTTGCACTATAAAATGTCATAAAAAATGACAAGAAAAATGAGACAAAAGTGACATCTTCAGATTGTTTATTTTCCTGACCATAGGTAAAAAGAACATACAAATCTTAACTTTTAAGAAGCTGGAGCCAGTAAATGTTTAAGCTTTTACCTTCATAAATGACAAAAACGTGACTTTACTGTCAATACTGTTTACAAATAATTGTCTATAAATTACCAAGTCAATTACTCAACCAATCGTTGCCACACTATTACAAATACGTTTTATGTGTATAACAAAATACCTAAAAACCCATCTTTACTGTCTTTTTACTAACTTAGTGCAGACACCGTGAAAAATGAAGTGACGGTGGCACATCCTAACCTAACCTAACTATTCAACTTTTACAACTATCTCATTGCTTTAGACAACGTTTCACTCATTTGGTTAAGTTTAGATCAGATATATCCTCTGAAATGTGGTGCTTCACAACCTGATTGATAAGTGACTCTTGTAAACTTATTGATTTGATGTGCATTTATAAGACTGTAGTTATCATCACAAGATAGAACAAATAGCTTAGCATGCTCCGGTAGGCATATTTTAAAATCGTGCGGTTTCATGTCATGCTTTGCTGGTAACACAATCAATAATTTTGTAAACCAAAAATACAAATAGTCGTTTTTGACAAAGACACTTTCTACGACCCCCAACCTCACCTCAAATCACGCCCTGTGGTACAGAGACGACTAAGCAGCTAAGCTAGGCTAAGGATAGCTAACGTTACTTAACAATTAACTATGACATACCTTTTTGTCAGTTTTCGGTGAAATCATGAGACTGTAACTCCAGTTACAGCATATACAAAACGACGCTACAATTAACAGCTAAGTTCCGAAGCCACCTTAAAAACAACAGTAACAAAATGATTTCACTAACGTTAGGCCCGAGCCTCTTTCTTTACTGTGCTGCTTTAGCTAGCAGCTGTGCACTGTTTGGGTTTTGTGGCACATCAATGGGTACAGCCGTTTTGTTATACAGGACATACCGATTTCCCATAAAGACCCCTGCAGTTGAACCCGGAAACAGCTCTGCCGGGAAATATAGGGAATAATAACGAGCGTCCACAGAGTTTCTGGTATATGATTGGACAGTATAATTTGATCGACTGATATAATACCCAATCATCAGAGAGTTTTGTTTTAAAGCTCAAATATAATTGGTGGCTGCGCCTGTCAATCAATATTAATAACCAATGGTGGCGTTCATAATCACAACCTATCCATTGTTATCCCTGTTTTCCAATTGGCTCAAAATGTATTCCATGAGTCTTTTCACATTAGTCACCTCTTGCAGTAGATCTCCGGTGGTTGACAAGGTGGAAAAAATTGAGAAAGTTGTCAGCCAGCTTCAGTTTCGGTAAGTGAGTTTCAAGGTCTTACACGTACAACCGATCTTCGAGAATGAATATAACAACACATGTAGTTGGCTATCACGCGTTAGAGGTAACTAGAAATGAGTGTCTTCGACATATCCAAATCAATTTGTCAGCGGTTGTCAAAGTTGGCTGGAGTTAAGTTAGCTAACTCGCTAACGTTGTTAGCACCACTTAGCCCGCTAAAGTTAATTAAGGGTAGCTAAGTCATTAGCCGTCGCAAGCATGAAATCAACTAACATATGTCTGACTCACGTTTACACGTTTCTTAGTGTCCTTTTTTTTGTTGCTATAACTAAGTTCTGAACTCTTAAAACCAAAACAAATAGCGGCAAGGATTAGCTTGAAATCATTCCTACGATTATCTTACCGTTTAACGACAGACAGACAGATAGATAGAGTGCTTTAAGTACTAAATTCATTTCTTATAAATTGCAGTACTACGGCAGCCAATACACATTTAAAATCGCAAACCAAACAACACAAATGGCAATGGTGATTATGTTGAGCTAGGCTAGATTACATTACATATCTAGTTGTGCCCTTTTATTAGCTAACCTAACGTACAGATACCTATCCTCGACTCTGCATCCTTAAATAAATTATTGGCAGCAATGGCAATGTTAGACGGATAACTATATATTAGTTTTCAAAGTTAATTTCCACCCATGCCACTAAATACTTATAGAAAATGTATGTCAGTGTAATGTACTGGAGCATTTGAACACAGGTATGAGTTGTAGAGGCTCCGCAATAAGTCATTGTTGGTTTTAAGATTTGTGTTTCCAGGTGATGGACCCTGACTTCCTCACTCTTGTTTTGTGTTTCTTCCAGATTACTTATTGGTGATGATCCCCTTGGTGTTGGGGCATGTGTCAATCTGCCCTTGTGAAACACATCCACCGAAATGAGTAAAGACCATGCACAGATCCAAATGGACCTGGTATGTGACGGTCCACGCTTGATGTCTGACTCAATAAGTGTCTTCTATAATGTACTATTCCCGTACAAATGTAACATCGTAGTCTTACACAGACCATGAAACGCCACTGTACTGTATCTTTGTCTGGCTCTCATCTGAAAGCCTGTAGTTAAGGTCTCTGAGTCGGACGATCTGAGAAGTACCAGCCATGGACTGCTGAAATCTGCTGGTGTTTCCGCTCGAATGCAGCTTGTGTAGACTGCATTTAGTGTATTAACAAATGAACTGTAATAGATGGGATTTGGTGTATTAGAATTGTTTTCTTTCGTTTGGGTTGCACTCATTTGTCTTTTTGTTTTGCAGGCTTTTGGATCAGCCAAGCCCTATGGGTCCTCAAGAAGTATTGTGAGGAGAATAGCTAACAGTCTTCCTCTTAAACCCTGCCCCAGGGTTAATTTTCAGGTGAGGGAAGGTTACAGGGATCATATTTGTATTTTGTTTTAAAGTGATGTTTTAGTTAACAGACAGACAGACCCATCATATAGTATGTATATTTTGCATTGTAAGATTATTCTTCTTGTCATGTTTTTTTGAAGTTGTCCCACATTACACATCCCTGTTTCCTCTTCCGTCTCCGCTGTTGGCATCACAGCCACGTGACGACAACTCTTCAACTTCTGTTTACCTCTGCGTGTCTGTCTGTTTGCATTTGTGAACCGTAAACAGAGTGGATGCAGTCGTTCTAACGGAGAGTTCCCTACCATAAGAGCGACGACTGTGTGTTCAGAAGTTAACAAGTCAACCTTTGACATAGTTCAATTGAGTGGCATGTCATTTAATAAACTGGATTGCTTTTCTTTACTTTTCTGACTCCTTCAACCCTGTGCTTTCTCTCTTTTTCTTCTTTCCTTCTTTCTCCAGCTACCCTCCCTAGCTATGAGGAATGCAGTATGTCTGCTTTAGGTCAGTTTGTTTTGCAACCTTCAACAACCCTGAAACCATTAAAGACCCACTGAGCTTCCTGAAGCTTTCCTCCACACCCCCTCCCTCTGAACTGCCCTCATATCCTCATTTTTACTTACCTACTACCTTTTTATTAGTTGTTGAAATGCAGTGTTTGTGAGTTTTAGTCAAAGTGTTGAACACGGCTGATCTCTCTCTGACAGCTCTATCCGTACAACGAGGACGCTGGTGTCCTGATTGGCGCCAGGAAGCAGAGCGGTTTGGTGGCCTCTCTGGCTGATATTGGCTGGATAGACGGGGATGAGGAGGACGACGAAGACTTCTTTGGCAGACCCAGGTGAGAGCAGGATCTGTGCCGGCCTTCATCTTCTTGAGGAGAACTGCCGCTTGGTGTGTATGGATTTACTTGTCCGTGTGAGTAAGGCGACTCTGCCTCGTCGAAACAGGTCGGGGATCCCACCAGGACTCGTGTTTCGAGCCCGCCAGCCCCATCCCCAGAGGACACCCTTAACCCGCCAGAGGTCACTACCAAGCCTGCATCAGGAGACTCCTGACCCCCAGGGGCCGACAGCTGTCAACGACGAGGCCATTCAGAAGATCAGCGCACTGGAGAACGAACTTGCAAAACTCCGAGCTCAGATAGCACAAATCGTACTGGCTCAGGAAAAGAGCGCACAGCCAGGTACCTCCTTACACCGCCTTCAAAAACATAAACATGTCTCTCTCCATGTGGCGTGAGTGCACTGAGGGATCTGTCTTCCTCCGTTCGCTCCACTGTAGTGATGTAAGTGTTCCTCTAGACGGCAGCAAAATTTCACATTTTACACAGCATTAAGATTTTTCTTTCCTTTGTTTCACCTCAGCTGCTACCATACCTCCACCTCCCCCTCCACCCTCTGGCACCCTGCCTCCCCCTCTCCCTCCTCCACCACCACCCCCGCCGCCCCCCCCTCCCTCAAGTCTCCAGCGGACATTTTCTGCCATTGAGTTGATAAAGGAGCGCAGGGGGAAGAAGACGGACGGCCAGACGGTGTTGGATCCGAAGCCAACAGAAATCCCCAGCATGCTTGATGTCCTGAAAGACATGGGCAAGGTCAAGTTGCGATCGGTCAAAAGGTGGGCCTCTTCTTAAAAAGCCAATCAGTGACAATACATTCAAACACATTTGGAAGCGATCAAATAAGAAGACCAACGTGTTTTTGGAAGTTAATAGATGTGTTTCCAAGCTAACAGCATGTATTTTGGGCCTCTGTTCCTAACTAATGATACATGTTCAATATAACCACAGATTTTGCTCATTTTGTAGCATTTCATGTTTGAATGCACCAACACATGTAGACTTCTAGCGGCTACTATAAATGGGAAAGTGTGTTTTGTTCACCACACAAATAATCGAATTCGAAACCGTCTGTTTGGTAGTCGTCCAGCGGAAGGTGATGCCAAAGCGAAGGCCCACGAGCCGGTCGATGCCGCAACTCTCATCGCCGAGGCGCTGAAACGCAAGTTCGCCCATCGTTATCGACACGACAGTGAGCGAGAAGACAAGGAGGAGTTCAAACTTCCCGTTCCAGACGTGAAACCTCAAAAAGAATCCCCTTTGGTGAGAGATGTTACTGTATTCATCGCTATTAGCAAATATGAATTCAAACAACATGCTATATGGAATTGAGTGTACGTAGTTTGACTGACCGATGTACTTTACTCTGTCTGTTTTCACAGTTTGGGCAGCACATGTTAAAGCAAACTGGAAAAAGGAAGCTGATCTGAGCAGGTGATTCTGAACTCGAGGTCCAGACGCACCGAGGACACTTCGAAGTGCCTTTATCAACCTCTTAATATCAGCTGTTTCTGTGGAGCATCAAGGGATGTGGCCTGAACTAGATGTCGGCTCCAAGTACCAGTCATCTCTTGGTGTTGCACCCAATGAGCATCTATTTTTGCACTTTTATAACTTATATTAGCTTTCTATTATAAAAATAAGATTTTTGTTTTGTTTGTTTAACTGAATGTGTTTTTTTTATTTTTGTGTTGAATAGTCTAAATTTCTGCTCATCACAGGCCTGAGTGAAGGTGCTGGAGGCACGAGTGCATGTTTAAGCAACACTACAGAATTGTTAAATGTTATTAGGTTTTATTGTTCAATCATTACTTAGGTTTTTGTTAAATTTGTTGCACATAACATCGTTGGTTGCGTTCCCTTTTTTAAGGGGCCTGTGAAAGCTGAAGAGTTCTTCTACCACAGGAGAAAGGGAGCACTTTCTTACTCGTGGAATACCGTGCTGTATTCTTTATATATCAATGACGTGTAGACTAATTTATGTTTGGGATGCTTCTATTTATGTTGTGGTTTAAGTAGATAATTACGATTTTAACACAGATAATTATGTTGTAGATTTGTCTATTAATTACAGTTGGCTTTTAAACAATTCTGTGCTTTTATCTGCGAACGTCGTGTCCCGGTTGCCCAGTCTTGCCAGGGTGTGGATGTCTTTTGCTGGTTCAAAGTTATGCATCCCAGTTTTAGTTGACGTTATTTATCTCTTCACTACGATCAGCGTTTAAGAGCCAAATACATTCCAGTGATGCACTGCGAGATTCTGCCACTCACTTCCAAATATTTCCTTCTCTTTTGTCTTTTCTATTTCCCATTTAGGATGATGTTTAAATAGTGAAGAAAACCGATACTGTAACAGTTAAGCAGAGGTCATGTGTCTAGGTTAATGAAGGTACAGGAAGCGTGCAATGTTTTGTTGCTTTATCAGTAACTCCCGTGATAAGATTTGCCTTTACGACAAAATAGCTTCACCGTCGTCACTGAAGATATTCTGCATTGTTGTAGTTAACTCTTTATTGATAACATATTGTAGTCACGGGTCCTAAGGCACTCGCTGTTATCAGTTTACCAAAGCCATAAATTATGTTTTGGTGCCAGTAATCACATTTCCATGCCTCCGTTTGTGTCTCAGAACTTACCGACTGCTCCGGGTCATGTGAGGTTTTTAGGCAGTATTTTGTTCAAAGTGACTGACTGCACATTGTTCCCAATTGTGTTCACTACGCCAGTGTAGTTGCTGCTTCAAGACAACTCTAATATTACCTTTTTTTTAATAAGGGAAGGAGGACTGGGTGTATCAGTAGTCATTAAGTGATTTTAAAGTTACTGTTCAAGATTTTGTAGAAAAGTTTGTGTTCCGTAAAAATTGTTAACTTGAATTGTGAAATCTCTAAATAAAAGTTTATGGCCGGCCTGACTTGCTCTAGTGAATCTAACGGGAGGCTTTAACATTAAATTGCTCCTAAATAGTTCAGATCAAAGGAGAAGTTGCCCCACATCGATCAATAGTAAGTAACTTAAAGGAGACGCAATCATCGATTTACACTACATGCTTTAACTGTGCGAAAGTCAAAGAGACACTTGTCAACAACAGGTTTTATTATTCAAATTGTAACTGCAACAGGCATGTATCAAAAAGGTCAATACAGCAAAGCCTTTACAAAATCTGGCTCGACACTGAAGTCTTCCCGAAAATGGCTGTCGCAACAATTGTAAACAGTTTTATCAACAGTCTTACAGCACTTACAGCAAAATACAAATCAGCTAAAGTAAGAAAAAGCACCTGTTATCTTTCAAAATGTTTAAACACAAACACAATTTGTGCCACTATACAGAATCAAAGTAGACAAACCAAACACAAAGAAATGGAATGTTCAAAGTCACTCGACCATTTTGTTTCCGTACAAAAGGAGGACAGCTGGAGTTCCTCACAACAAAAAGGCAAGAGGGATTGGACAGTGCATTCAAAGACAAGCACACCATGCACTTGATGGGAACTGGAGCTGGTTTGGTCACTTAGCATAGTTTGTGCATAGTTATAAGGCATCAGTCGAGCAGTCTTTTAGGTTGCATGTGGCTGAGAGAGACATTCTGCAGAGAGAGAGAGAGCCTCCTTCAGTAGATCCTAGCCAGAAAAAACAACAACAACAACCTTGCATCATCTGCAGTCACCTCTTCCCCCTCTCCCTCTTGATACAAGACTGGCAAAACCCTGAGCGAGTCGAGTTGCGTGGAGTGGAGTTCCGGGTGAGATGCGTGTGCGGTGAGCAACTGATCTCCAGTGTGGGAGGGAAGCTTCCCCCAAGTTCAACCAGCACTGGAAGAGTCGGAAACATCTGGAAAAGGACTAAAGTTCTACAATACCTTCACAGGGGTCTCATACAGATGTCACGGAGACGAAGCTGCACCTCCAACACCATCGTTGTTTGGGAGTGCAAGAACACATTGTAGCACAGGTGGAGTTACTTATGGCATCTGGTGTGTTTGAATAAGGTTCTGCTCATGGCTTCAACAGTGGGATGACAGTTCAAACGAGTGGTTCTACACATCTGTGCTTCAAAGGCAAACCGTGGAGCCCACATGATTCACTTCAGTTCAAGGGAGAGGAACAACAAACGAGGAGATGCGTAAACAGTCTTCGTAGAGGCAGCAAAAGGACTGGGCTTGTCACTTTTTTTTTTTTTTGTCTTTACATGAGGAAGAATATTCAATACAAATGCAACACGGCTTTCCTATAAAGTCTCAAGTCTCATGTCCGAATACTCCAGTTGTCTCAGTCAAATCAGTTCAACATCATTCTTCAAATCTTTGTTTTCAAATGGCACTTCAAAATACCAGAACAAAATGTCTTCTTCAGTATTTATACTGCTTTCCCCTTAAGGTTCACCGACAGAAACAAAAAAGTGGTGTGTTCAGTCAGTAATGCCAAAACTACAGTGGACAAATAAATAAAACAAAGCAAATTAAAGAAAATACAGCAGTAGCCAAATGAGGTATCTATGTATTGCTCTATGCCAAAAAAAAAGAGGAATTAAAAATTAAATAAATTAAATAAAAACAGTGGTTTACCAAGATGGGAGGCAAAAGCAACAAAACAAACAAGGTGTTGGCATCAGGTGGGGCAGCGGCAGGGCTGCAGGCCATCGCGTGCCCCACCCGGCCCCCAGTGTGTGTTGGGGCCCTGAGGCCGGGGTCAGGAGGTTGAGGTGAAAGGGCACAAAAAGGAGTGTCAGGATTCTCTGCTTCCCTGAGGTATTTCTTTGGAGCTGCTTCCTCCTGCGGTTGCGGCTGTGTTGCCGTCTCTTTGCGCGTTTGCATCATCCGTGTCGGAGTCGGCTGTGCTGGGCTCCGCCTCTTCGGAGACGGAGGTTTGTTCCTGCTGTAGGCCGCCCCAGCTGGCCTTGTTCAGCCCCATGTGGCCCAGCATGGTCTGGGACAGACGCGTGTCGGAGAAACGAGCCCACTCTGCAAACAGCGGCTCCGCCACGTATGTCATGAAGCCTGGAGGGAAGGAGAAGTAGCAGAAGCAGAGTCAGGCTAAAGATTAGATACAAGCTAGAAAGTGAAAGACACACAACAAAAATACAACACCACTACTCACCTGTTTGAATGTTGCCAACTGTGTTCGCCTCTCTGTCACAAAGTGGGCTGATTTCAAGTTTGTGCTTCTTCTCAATGTCTCCTTCATGAGCATAAGAAAATATAATTAATATATGAGCCGTTATATGGCAAAATACTGTACGTTCTACTATGACTACTATGAATAAATGGGTATAGAGAATAAACACAAAGAAAAAGAGGGTACTGTAAAGGGGACAGAGAAGCAAAGATAACCTTGTTGGAAGAACTCCTCTGTCACTTTCTCACTCCACTGTTTGCTCAGCTCCCAGGGTCTGCAGGGGTTACAGATGTCCGCACACTTGAGAGCCATCTGTACAGGGTGGGAATGAAAGCAACATAAGAGTTGTGCTGAGATGCAGAAGAGGTGTGTGTGTGTGTGTGTGTGTGTGTGTGTGTGTGTGTGTGAGAGAGAGAGATGGAGGGGGTAACCGACCTGCAGGATGAAGTGACGGTGGCTGGCGCTGCTCAAGCACAGGTTCTCCTGGTCCAGGTGCCTGCGAAACCTAGACAGGTAGTCATTCTGTCTGCTGATGTCCGTGGCCAGGATTAAGGAGCCCAACTCCCTCTCCATGTTCAAGCTACGGGGTCGGAAAGACAAAATGATCAGGCCGTTTAGCGCCGCCTGTGGCATCAACTAAGCAGAGAAGTCTCTTTGAAATAACTTCACTTTGTGTCAAGTAATATGTATAAACTTTCAACCGGTGCCATCTGATTGTTGTTAGCATCATTTCAGTGTCAAACTGACCTGTCCTCAGCAGGCAGATGGGAGAACAGCCCAGTCTCTCTGAGCAGGCCCACTGCCGACTTCCAGTGGTGGTTTTCCAGAACTGAGGTATTCTGCACATTAAAAAAGGAAAATGTGCACAGACGCATTCATTTAATAAATTACTGAATGAGGTCTTTCACAACAATACATTGAGTGCTGTTATGTGACTTCACCCTATAGAGTGTAGCTAGATAGTGGTCAGTCTTGATGAGGAAAGGCTGGTTGACCCCGGGATGGTCCAGGTCATGTGTGGCGGCTGCTAGGAGTCCCAGTAGGATGTCACGGGAGGTCAGAGACTTGGCAAGCTGCACTCACAACAAGACAACGGCACAAAGGTTATAATGACTTAAAATACAAAAACTCCCTTTTAGATCTGGAATTTCTATATCGACACTGGTGCAACTTTTGATGCAACATTTATTTGTATAAGAGAATGAAATTCAGTTGGTTTTCTGTGTCATTTATAATTAAAAAACATGAATTATTAAACTCTGATTACTTTATATTCATCGGGTGGATTAAAAGAAGTTGTTCAGGAAAGTCCGCACTGTGAGTTGTCTAGCCAAGTCTTTTTTTTTTTTGCTCTTGCAATAGAGAAGAGGGAAGAAGGAATGTCTCGTTTGCATTTCTCACCATGGGCTCCCGCATGTAGCAGTACATGGCCTGTGTGACATCTGCAGCGTGGACAGCGTTGTGGTAGGGGTTGTTGCTGTGGTAGTCCTCCTGGACCATGACCAGGAACCTCCAGAGTTTGACCATGTCGAGCTGGAAGAGCTCCACCAGGCCATACTGGTTGAGCAGGTGGAAGGTCAGGCTGATCAGGCTGTTTCCTGAACAGGAAGACAAGTGTGGAGTGAGCATTCTGCTCCATATACCATCAATCCATCTCAATACCATCAATCTGTTGTGCTCAGTGCATTGCAGGAGTTTTTTTCTGTTTTGTAATTTATTTCATTGATGCATCTGCTTTCTCTAAACCTGCCTCAACTACAACTTCTCCACTTTTTCATATCCCAAAATGACTTTTTCTTTTTTTTGCACTTTTGATATCCCATTTTCTTGTCTCTTGCTATTGAGTTATACAGTATATATACACATACACACAGACACACATATATATATATATATATATATATATTGTTGGTGCAGTTTTTAGTTTCAATATGCTCCTTATTTGCTCCCAAAATAAGCAAATGACAACCAAATGGATCTAAAATATCTGAATATAAGATGTGTTCATTTCCCTTTACAAAATAAAATTCAGTGATTTAATTACAGAGTGAATTTTCATACAGTAAATCCTCTGTAAATCTGTGTCGGCCGGCCTCCAATAGATGGCACCATTGGTAACACATTGAATCTAAGGCTGGTTTAATGCAGGATTCTCCTGTCAGCGCTGCATTACTTCTGTTTTCGTGACTTTTAAAGCCAGCATTAGAAAACCAGTAGTTCGGATCATATTTTACCCACCGTTTGTCAACCTATCGAAGAGGAAAATGTCAAAGTTCCAGTTCCCGACTTTTTCCAGCATGCACTACAAGAGAAGAAAACGAGAAGCACAGAATTAGTGAAATTAAGTCTTAATAATGCAAATCATGTGCACTGAAAAGTCTTATGCAGTATTGTTATTTAAAATGGTGGGTGCCATACTTTGGCCTGTCCAGTGTAGTCTTCATCCAGGATGTGGAGGGGGATCTGCTGGGGGACTCCCCGCAGCAGACGGGATGAGTGTAGGTACCTCTGGAAGCTGAGCAGTCTGTGGACCCTCCTCTCAGGAGCAGAGCTCGCTGACGTGGACCCACAGCCCACCCGTGCTACACACACACACACACAGACAAAAGAACCAATATGTAAAATATGTAACAATGTTTTTGTTAAATGTTTTTTTTTTTTTTACAAGCTCGTTAGGCTCGGAGAATCATTTGGGTTGCACAAACTCGGTGGGGATCTGACACCAACACAGAGATATACAAACAGTAGCTGCTGACACAGCCGCCCACTCGTAAGCCTTTCGTCTGGGATCACACAGCAGACATGCTTTGTCAGTGGTCTCACACACACACACGCACGCATTCACACTCACACAAAAGCACGGCGTCTGAATAAACCGTGGCTGCAATCCGGAAACACGTCAGTATGAGGTAGGATTACTTTTGGTTCAAAATGTCAACACACACACACACACACCTTCATAACGGTTTGATGTTTTCTAAAAAGTATGAACGTGGTTATTCTATCACACACCTATTCACAAAGCGTTGATAAAAAGCTTCTCACACGGTTTTCATTAAGACACCTTGGTCTTTATCATCACGTGAAACACTGCATGAAATCAATGTCAGACTTGCAGGAGAGGAACAAACTGTGTGTGTAGCTACAGTTTGATAATGTTTGTTGCCATCAAAATTTGCTGGTAATAAGTCATACTCACTGTGAAGAGTTCGGAAGTCAATGCACAGGTACGGGTGGGAGCTTCTTCGTTCCGGTTCAAATTCAACCTGACTTCTCACTCTCACATCTCCTAGAAGAAATCAGCACTTATTTCCTCAAGATTCACATTGTGTGAAAAGAAATGTGTCTGAATGTGCTAAGCCATGTAGTATTTACAAAATATTTTTGATTACATACTGAAATATATCTTGGGTAAGTGCCACAAGGATGGGCTTTTCCACAGAGCACTACAACAACGGCAATCGCAAATGTATATAATATTACCAACTGTAAAAGTACCAATTTGCTTACATCATTTCTCTTTTAGAAATTGTATTTGGTTAAGTTTGTGTTTGTTGCTGTGTGATACTTTCTGCTAAATGTTTTTAATTTGAAATACTTTGTGAAATACTTGAAGTGCTATAGGAATAAATCTTATTTACTAAATTTACAGCTAAGTGAAATGTGAGTACCATGTCATTTTGAAGACATTCATTGATTATTTTGTTAGAATTCAACAGCAATATATCCCTTGAACTTGAGATAAAATCGCTGTGTCAAAGCCTCATGGGAGCTGCAGTTGTTAAATATGATTTGCCGTCGTTTTTCTCTAGTTCATGTCGTATGGATCATCGTATGCATCATTAGTGGCTCCAAGCAAATAAAACGAGCAAAAGATGCGATTTTGTAAATACTATGTGACCCAGTGTCTGGTGTATACTATCCATGTGCGGGCACAGTCACGCACAAACACACACTCCCACGTCCCAGAAGAGAAAATTGAATGGACAGACAGGTCAATCAAACCGCTGAGCATGCAATGCCATGTCAGGATAGTCTGCTCTACTATTAGTACTCAGAGCCACTGAGCGTGATCTATAGTCCATCTATGACTGTAGTAGTCAGGCAGAGGAACAGGAACAAGCTCCAGACTCAGACCAAACAGACGGCGGCCGGACTGCTTGTAGGCTGCAGTCAGGAGTCAGTGAGAGCATAGTGAGGTGACAGGATGGTGCTATGACACTGATGCAGTAAAATGCTAGTGTGTCGTTCCAGGCAACACTCTATATGCGGCAAGGCTTTATATGGCAGTGTACTCATCAAGGTGCTAAACAGTGCAATGGTTTGTTTCCAGCATGGCACTTCTAATTGTGTGGTATGTGCATTAGAATTAAAATCAGAGCAGTCACACAGGGGTGTTCGACCAACCAGCATGTTACTTACTTGCAAACAGCTGTTTGAATACTACACAAGCTCCTATCAAAATACCAAAAACTAAGAATTACAATTCGAGGCATTTCAACGATGCTTAACAGTATTTTGAAAAGCTGTTTGTAAAGTTGTTGGTATGAATGTGGAGAGTGAAACCGTATCATTGGCATTTCACGTGCAAAACATAAATCATGACCAAAAGACACTGCAATTCATGCACTCCTAGGCAGTAAGTGTGTGTGTGTGTGTGTGTGTGTGTCCACATGTATATACATCTGTCACATCTGCAGACGCATGTGCCGGAGCTCAGCATGTGTGTGCGCGCTTGTGTGATTAGTGTGTTTTGAGAGTCACAGGGTCCATGTTTTTCCTGCGGTGCATTAGTGCTGGCGCTCTGGGGTGGATGTAGGTCACGTCATTATAACTGATGCGGTGAAAGCTCCGAGTCCTGCTATTTGAAAGCACATCAGCATTAACATGGCAGACTGAACCCTGGCCCAGGCAAACACCAGTCTGTATTAGCGTGCCTCTCCTCATACTCAATTTAATATAACAACTATAGACAGAGATGCTTTATGCCGGTGACGTATGAAACGGTCATCATACTTAGCCAAGTAAAATGATTAAAATGCTCAAGCTCCTTCAGCTAGCTCAATAAACTGCTATTACTGTGACTAGACGCACGTGCGGCCGTCCACTCACGGGCAAGATCAAGTTGGAGAGAAACAAAGTATAGCAATATTATGTGAAAGTTAAAGTAAATAGGATTTGAACAAAGACATTCAGTAAGCCCTAAACTGCGCCTGCTGTTTAATGCTCCCTGCCTACTCGCTGTTTCACAGCTGCAATCTAATATCTATGAACAACACCGAGCAATTCTACTCTCTTGCTTTCTTGCTGATCACAGCCAGCCAAACACCATCTGATCTACGAACTGAGGTGGCAAACGCCGCACGCATGGGCACATGTGTGTGTGGTGGACTGATGTCAGGGGGTACACACAGGCTCTAATCGCGCGATTATCCCCAATAACCTTATTGATTGGGAAGCCAAGGCTGATCTGGCTGCGTCCTGGGTGCATTTGACGCCATCTGCCCGGCAGAGCGATCCTCTCATCCATTTTCTAAACTGCTTATCCTGTTTAGGTTCGCTGAGGGCAGAACTGGACAAATGAACACACACACACACACACACACACACACACACACACACACACAGAATGTACACACAGACACGTGTACATAAAAACAAAAACACACTCTGCCAATGAACCGTAAGTCCATTTAGGATTCAAATAAAATTGTGTACTTTTAACAAACCTGCTCAAACTTCAAAGACATGCAACACTACAGACATGCACACAACCCAGACCTATTCTGATTGAGAGATTACCAAACGACCAGGGATTGCGTGGACTCTGGACATGCACTCTAATGCGTCTCCATCTCTTCATAATCTCTACATCCCTCTCTGCATTTCTGATCCATCCATTTCCCATCTCACTTCTTTTAAGCCATTGTGTATCAAGAAATGAACATGATCGCGGAGGAGATAACCCTACTGATGTCTGGAAAGTGTGTGCGCGTGGGCCTAATGAAAATGCATGTGTGTAAGCACAGAGAGTGGGGAAACACTTACCTAGCATACGAATGTACAGCGCTGTCTGGTCGGAGCTGTCGTAGGAAATGGCCCCTCGTCTCTGAACAAGCAAAGAGAAACATCATCAACAACTGTCCAAGGTTGATAGCAATATAATGCTGCAATTATATTACAACGACGTAATTGGTCCCCACTAGTGGTCTCAAAAAACAACAAAATATAGGCAATTTTTTTTTTTTTTTTTTTACATATACACACAGCTTGATAAGTTGAGGGTGGTGTAATGTTAGTTCTAATCTGTATCTGTATGTATGTATGTATGTGTCTGATAAACATGTTCTAGGTCCGTATCATCCACCTGATACAGCACTTACACCACTGCTATCAGTCATGCGAGACACACACGAGTTATGTGGACACACACACACACACACACACACACACACACACACACACACACACACACACACACAATGTCCCATCCAATTAGATTTGTCCCCACCAAATACGTTTTCTGTGAAGTTTTGACTTCAAAAAACTAAAAAGTATATATTAAAAAAATTACTTCCCTAATATGACTTCAGCAGGTGGACGCAGTTTTAATTCATTTGAATTTGTATTTGAATTTATTGTTGTGTAACTGATAACAAGGACAGATGCAGCCCACCAACCCCTGATAAGTCAATACCATTCCTCAATAGCAGAGTATTTGATAAATCATTAACACAATCTATTCATTAAAAAACATTCTGGATAGCTTCCTAAGAAGCAGCTACAAGTTTAGTGCCCATCTGCTCAATAAAGGTTGATCTGAATCTAGATTTGGACATTCGATTTCGAATGTATTCCTCGTCAATATGCGCCAAGGAAACACAAAGGAAAGACAAAGAACTGCCTGAATTTGAAGCAAAACAGAGTAAGCGTGCCTTGTGCATCTTGGAGAATGAACTGGACAGGTGAGTGACTTTGTAGTTTGTCAGTGTTCTGCTACTGACAATCACAGAAAAAGTAGGGTTTTTTAAATTTTAAATCAGGGAATGCTTCTCGAAGTATCAGGAGAGGCCCCAGACAGCTGCAGTTCTATACCAGCAGATACACAGCCTGATGGAAATTTGCCCCAAAAAAGGAATCCAGTACCAGTCTAAGCCATGCAGCCAAATCTGTACTACGGCACAATTTCCTACTGGTGTAACATTTTAACTGCTATACTATACTTTTATTCTCATAACACTAAAACTTTGTTCATTCTGGCTCATCATGCACTGAAGGTTTCCAGTGCTGCATTAAACCCCTTTTGACACATAATACACACAAGAAACAAACATGTACTTTAAGTTTCTGGAGCCAGTTACCTCTGACCTACTGTGAAATAAAACAATGTTATATTTGGTTTGAATAAGGGCGTTTCTGTCAACCTCCGAAGGGGAACGAGTTGCCAGAATATGAATGAAGATCCCATCAAATAAAGTTGATAAGTTGTCTGTTTCATCTTTACTTGCTTATGCAACACACATCCAGTGCTAACAGTATCCCTCAGCAGGAGGCGAGCAGGCAGCAGAGTCTCAAGCGCAGCGGTAGCTGTAGCGCATAGGACTGTGGTAACTGCATATTTGCTCTGTCGACAGACAGCTGCTCCGGGACACAGTGGAGTGTTGGCTCACCTCTCTGTGCACTCCACACATCCTAGAGCCCCTCCAGGCCGACGCTCCCACTCTCTCTTCTGGGGCTACCCTCATCTAGGGTTACCCATTCCACAGGGAGTCTGCATGCCTGGCCATGTTGGCTTACTGACGGACTCTGTCTATATTCTGGGATCATTTAATGACAGCCGTCAACTGGTCACACCATAAACACAAACACGTGCAAACACAAATGTAGAAGCTTGTACACTCATTACTTCATATACTTAGGATTATTGTCAATCTCCCACACACACACACACACACCTGACACTGTCTGTCCTCTAAGCTCATGACAGCCGCCAATCCAAAGCTAATATTTTACTGGCTAGCAAACAGCTTGAGTCAGGGTGGGTAATCTGCAAAGCTGTATTTTAGTGTCAACAGGCCTCTGTGTTTACACACAGCACCAGTGGTTAGTGCGCATATTATAGATTGTGTGTATCTAGCATGGGCTGTGTGTGTGTCTGTGTGTGTGTGTATAAAGGGGTTGTGTATTGGCTGTAACATGCGTGGGAACTGTATAATGCAGGCTCTAGGGCTGGGAATGGAAGAGTGACCAGCCCTGCCAACACTTGCCCAAACAAACTTTTTGGCCAGAGCTAGCTACACACAAACACACACACACACACACACACACACGCACACACACAGGGCCAGCCACCAGTTGGCACTTAAGTGGACATTGGCATGTGCTCCCTCGTGAGCTGGTAAGAAGGAGGCGGCAGTGCAAACACTTCGTCAATGTCACATTCCCACTGTGAACAGAGGGGAAAGTCACGTTTTATCCTTGAAATGGCCAGCCCACAACACACACACACCCCCTACTACGCCTTGCAGTACCAACTGCCAACACACACACAAACCACAGTGGTCCCGTCATGGTCCGACATGAACTTGAGCCCCTTTGCACGCTCTGTGCTTTTGGCATTTGTGCTTCACAGCTGAGGGAGAAAGAGGTGGAGATGCAGGACGTCAAAGGCAGGACTTAAACTTAATGTCACAGACGGGTAATTCATGTATTAAAGTTAACTTTGCGCGTTGTCCCTCTTTGCTTATCATACATTTAAAATCATAAGAAACATTAGGAATGTAGTCCAGCAGTGGTTAATCTCCTTTTTGAAATCCCTGTTCGTGTAAGCTGCCCGCCTCATCTAAACGTGACTGTATCTTACATTTTAGCATCACTTAGCTTCAGATGTTGGAGGGTAAAATGATGCTCTGTTCTGAAAGTCAAAAGCCTGTTTAGGATTTTTTTTTTTTTTAAACAGCATGTTGTGCTTGATTGTATTCTGTTGCATCCTCAGAGGACGGGATTACTACATTTTTATTAAGGATAAACCGAGAGGACCAAAACCACTGCAAGCTAAGCTGATGCCACAGCAAACTAACCAGTTCAATTTCTATCCTACATTTAAGAAACTAGAAAAGGCTCAAGCTGCTTCACAATAAAAGCCTTCTGCAGGCAAAACACATACCTACTGGAAAGGTAACTATGAACCAGCTGCAAGAGGAATTTACTTGAGAACAGTGACTGACTGCTAACTCCTTTATTTGACAAAAGGTGTTGTGCAACTGTTCCGCAGTAGATTTTTCCAAGCTTTGTAGCCTGTGGATCAAGCTTAAATTAACCAAAATATGTGAACTGGTTAAACAAAGAGATGCGGGCTAAAGGCACAGATGAGGTGAACCTCAACCATCTAACTGGAAGCATGGGTGGTACAGTGTCCGTATCATGGGTTTTGATCATGGTTGCTCGCAGGTGTGTCACTGGAAAGGTATCTAGCTTAATGGAAATCTGCCAGATGTTCACAAAAACACAGATAAAACATCTGAGACACCGTCAATGGTTTTCTTTGGGGAGATTTAAAGCTCGGATCTGGGTTCACACCTCATCACAAACTGTCAGTTCTAAGAGGCTCAAACAAAACAAAACAAAAAACTAACTTTAGGACAGCTGGATGGAGCGAAGCAGGGATGAGCAAGGGGTGAAAAAGAAAAAGAAATTATTTTCAAAAACGGCCCCCACTGTAGTATGTAGTATATGCATCAACTTTGCATTTAAAAAGATAGAAACTGTTGGATTTTTCCAATGACTTTAATACAGTCAAGAGTTCGACGTGCCAGCACCACTAGAGAAATTGCCGCTTTAGGGACTTATGCTTTGGCTTCACTGCTGAGACATGTTGGTTGCCACTTTGCATTTGACCCACAGCCTCTGGCATCAAACCAGGCCGGGCTAGGATTGACATTTCTACCAATCTGTTGGCCTGTGGCATTTTTTTTTTTTTTTTACACACTTAAGGCTCATGCAAAAACAGGGTGTGAAGGGAGAAATTTGACTCGCTGGGTTATTATTGAAGTCAGCATCAATCTCTGTCACATCCTTGACAGTGCTTTGACAGTTTTTGAAACATCCAGAAACGCAACAAGCCTTTCGTAAAAACCTGATCGGCCTAAGCACCATTATCCAAAAAAATGATATATGCATACATATATATAGTAAAATCAAGTCACAGTTGAAGCTCACTAGTAAACAGTTCAGTGCTTACACAAACCTTAGCTTATTTTGTAATTGACTTGTGTGGGTGAGCGGTTTTCTTAAAACTGACAACTAGTAAACACTGCATGAAGTGAGGCTGTCAAGATCCATCAAATTAAATTACCCGTAGAATCATTCGACAGGAAAGATATTTGTTTTACAACCATAAAAGTGCCAGATGGTTGAAACCTTTTACACAAGCACTTATGTTACATTTAACAGTTTAACGACGTCCCAAATAGGTCGCGGGCCACGTTCATTTTCCTTTAACTTCCATCAAGCTTTACGAATTTAACTAAAGCTCTATACTTAGTTTTAAGGAACGTATGGAAGCATGACCTCTGCTTTGAGTGCCTTTAACCAAACACCTGGAGTTGCAGCCAGTTCGTGTTGAGAGCAAGCCAGATTCAGTTTTGTTTGGAATTTACTGCTAGCATAACAGTGCGCTCATTGTGCTCCGTGCAATTCCACGTGAGCTCGTTTACATACGGCTCTGTTTCTTATCTCAGCTTAGTCTCGCTGCCAGGGGTCACAGCGCTATGGTTTTTGAGGTCAGGAGGTCACGTGATGTCAAAACTTCAGACTCCGTGAGTAACCCTGCGGCTTCAAAGACTGACGCCAACAACATCGCGAATGTTCAGAAATGTGAACTCCGGCGACCTTACTGGATACGGGTGTAATTCTGCCTGTAAAGGTGTGTTGAATGTCTGCTTTTTGTCCCCATTAACAACTACCTTATTGTTATAGTGATGTTTGGTCAAAGCAAACAGACTAATGTATTGTGTGTGTGTGTGTGCGTATGGACGCCTGTTTAAATAAAAAAGGCACTGGCTGAGTTGCAAGAACTCAAATTCAGAACAGCCCTGTGGCTTTTTCAAACATGCTCTCTCGTCATCGTAGCATTGCGATTGAGCTGATATTGCAGAATGACACCCTTTGATAGGTATTCAAAAAAGGGCCAGTGCACAGTGCAGCTTTCTCACACTTCCTCGTTTCACACACACAGACATAAAAAGTGCTTTTATTATGTCACTTTGGCTTTAAAATTGGGTTTAAGCTGAGGAAAGGCCTATTGCAATGTCAGTAAGTCATCTGAGGCCCGAACAAATGAGGAACCCAGCAGTATTCCTATAAACAGCCATATAAGAAACAAAAGGAGTGTGCGCGCACACACACACACATGCACATGTAAATTCCCGAGATAAAAGCAGCCGGACTCAGCGCGGTTTCATGAACTGAAAGCTTCCTTCTGAGTTATGACCTCTTGCAGCGCTCTGCAGTGTGGTACGGCACATTCCAGTAACTGAGTGCTAGGCCATAAACGCAAACAGGTTCAGAGAGAGAGAGAGAGAGAGAACGTGTGCGTTTCTGCACCAGGCGCTGCATACACAAAAGCCCTAGATAGAGTCTACCTGTTGTACGAGCGCTTCATGAGAACACTGTCCACTCTGACACACTCTGGCTGCAGTGAGTTTTTGACAGAGGGCTGGTTTGAGGAGAGGCCTGGGGTGAATTGGCCCGATGCCTTAGCCGGCGGATGACAGGGCAGTGTCGTGGCCAAAGAACAAAGCAGCGTGCCTGTCAAGCAGTAATACATTTGCAACCAATGGTATTTTTTTGTTTTCTTTTCTTTTACCGGCGGGCAAAGTGTCTGAAAACGATTTAAGCCTTCTTTACACTGTGTTTAAAGGGGCCTTGTATAAATGTGCTTTTAGCAGTGCTATGAAACAAGTAGAGTTAAGAGGTGGTGGGGACGGGACGGTGGGAGACTTCCTTCATATTCTCACAGGCTGTCTACCCTGCACAGGAATTTCATTCATTTTTAAACATCATCCAGGCTGTAATTGCTTCTCTGGGCCAGCTTGATGCCCCCCCCCCCCAGAACTCTTAACCATACAAAACCCAACCAGCCAACCAGAGCACCTGTGGGACAACTGTTTGGTGTTTAAAACTATTAACCGTGGTAAATAAACCCTCCCTTCCTGTATATGCTTATAAATAAAATATTAAAAAAGGCACTGGCTGAGTTGCAAGAACTCAAATTCAGAATAGCCCTGTGGCTTTTTCAAACATGCTCTCTTGTCATCGTAGCATTGCGATTGAGCTGATATTGCAGACTGACACCCTTTGATAGGTATTCAAAAAAGGGCCAGTGCACAGTGCAGCTTTCTCACACTTCCTCGTTTCACACACAGACATAAAAACTGCTTTTATTATGTCACTTTAGCTTTAAAATTGGGTTTAAGCTGAGGAAAGGCCCAATGCAATGTCAGTAAGTCATCTGAGGCCCTGTTTAAAACTATTAACCGTGGTAAATAAACCCTCCCTTTCTGTATATGCTCATCTCATATGTCTATAGGACTACAGTAAATATGATTAATATTCAGCCCGAGCAGTTGGCCCCTGACATTGTGTCCGTTGTGTGGAGCCACTTTCTCACGGCCGATTGCACTCGACACTGCAGCACAAAAACAAAATGGTCATGTGACAAGAGAGGCCCATACAGAGAGAGACTGAGAGGCAGGCAAAGAAACAGAGAGTGTGCATGTTAAAATGAAGACAGGGTGTAAGGTCTGGCTCTTGTTTATTTCCTAAAAATAATACACATCCTCCGGTTAATAGCAAACAGTAGCATGCACTCCAGCTCATTCATGCACAGCATCGCAGAAAATCCAACTTTGGCAGGGAGAGAGTTAACGTTTTTGAGAAAGGTTGTGAAACACCAAGCTCAGAGTCTGAACGGCTCCTTCAGCATTCTTACCACATCCTGAAACTACGTCAATCCAAAGTAAAAAAAAAAAAAACAACTCGTCGGTTCAGTTAAAATCAACAAAGTAACTCCCTCCGAAAGAAGAACTGTAGTGTATTCCCTTATCATGCTCTGCACAGAGACATCCATAGTGTGGATGAAACAAACTGTGCTATCTCCCAGCCTTACGCACAGGCCTATCATCATGAGAAGGAGTCGATCTAGGGTCAGTGGCCAACACGCTCTTGATGATATCTCTGACTGTGATATGATGGACTGAGCCGAGGGACATGTGACTGCAGGCCTCATCGATACCGTGCATCTGTTCATTGATTCTTGTATCTCTGCTGGATTGTTGTTGTTGTTTTTCTTCCTTTTTTGAAAAAGTTGTCAATCACACGAGCTCGTCAGAACCATGTGACTGTGTGTGAATTCGTTACCAGCACCAAACCTTGACACTGAAACTCGGTCCTGCCATGTGCAACGTTTTCGATGTGTGTGCGGTGATGCTAAACAATCTGTGTGCAAATACGTGCACATAAAATGTGTGAGTCTCCGCCGCGTCGCACTCCTCGTTTCGTACTCCTGGCCCTTTTATTCTGCAACAATCTAATCTTTCTCAGCACTGTGTTTACCCTTCCACCCAGAGAAGCCAGAGGGGACCAGCATGCATCATCACTATATACGAGCAAAATTCAAATCATCTTCCACCTCACTTTTAGCAATGAATCAACAAGCAGCCAACAGCCATTGGAATAAAAACAATAGAGGCATTGTAATAAATAAATGAGTGCATTTATTTAATGCCGTTAATGCTTTCAACGCCTCTTCAACGGCATATTTACACCCATTATAAGCATTCCACGACCACAGAGTGGCACATTCTTCTGAGACTCCGTCGGGCCTTCAACCCTACTCTCTCGCCCTCTGTTTACTAGAGGAAATGTCTTCATCTGCGAGGGGAGGGGGGTGGTGGAGAAAGAAAAAGAAAGAGAGGGAGCCTGTGAGTGAGAGGAACAAGATAGCCAGAGAAAGAAAAGAGACTGAGACTCCGACCATCTGTGAGTCTGGCAGCGAGCCAAACCACTGCCCACAGAGCCCAGGCACATGCCTAACTGCCTTTTTTCTGCAATGGTAGTCCAGAACTGCTTCCACAAACAACAGGCCTGCGGAACCACACACAAAAACACAGCCGCCACCAAGGACAAATGCACCCTTATGGTCGTAAATAGGGCCCGAAAAACAATATTTGTAGATGTGTAATTGCTCTGTGACAAAAAGCTGACTGGCACTGCTGTATATCCATGCATGTTCACCCGATTCTGCTCGTGTTTTGGAAGAAAAAAACAGCAGCATAGTCAGCAGGTCTTTATGTTGAATTACCGAATCCCTCGCTGTCGCCGTCTTGTTTTTGCACAAAGCAAAAGTGTTTGTAAACCTTCACTGCCGTTTAGCAATTTCTCCGCCAAAAAATGACACATTCTGCATGTCATTGTTTCACTAGAAATTCACTTAGCACGACAAAGCGCACTTCTTGTGGCAAACGACCCCTTTTTTTCACGACAAAGGAGCACAATAGCAGCGCACCTCACACCTGTTGCACGGAAATGAACTCTGACCCACTTGAGAAATCAACTGGTGAACCCAAGTGACACAATCGCTTTATGCTTGTGTTTGTACGCAGAGGATGAGCAATCTAGCATTATGCTGAGAGGGGTTTTCTCCTGAGGTCTTGGGAGCTCTCCAGGGATCCTTCCTTTGGCCTGAGGTCTGAGAAGCAAGATCCAAGCACCACGAAGCACGGGACACCTTCAGGCCTCGAGTCTTCCTAACTAAGGCGGAGAGTGATGATGGAGTGGAAGGATAATGACCGCAGGTATTGGAGTGAACATACACATACCCAACATGAAGTGATGATGGTCAGAAAAGTCTTGACCAACCAGCTTATCAAACATTTCACGACAGCGGTCAACAACACTAATAACCCAGGGGGGGGGAGATGAGCCAACAGTATGCATTAGACTTTGAGGGCGCTGCCTGTGATGGTGTGGTATGTTCAAAGCGGACACACATGGGCGATTATGTGGAGCAGCGTCTTGCACAAAGCGCTAATGGACGGCCCATTGAAGAGGACGCTCACACAGTCGAAGAAGCTTAGTTCATGGGTTGGGAGATGCCATGCAAACGCTGCGGGAGTTTCTGTCGGCGAGCAACGAGCGGGACGTGACCCCGAACAGATGACGGTACACCCTGCTGCCTTTGTGCAAAACCACTGAAGCAGTAGTAAGGGTGTTGTTTTATTATTTTTGTAAGTGTGACACAGTGGGGAGGGAGTTCGTTGACTCATGACCCGATGTGCAACTTTTCCCCCGAGCTGAGGTTGCAGGCACACGAGTGTTTCAGTTAGTTAAGCAAGTGTACTGGACGAAAGGCCTGATGGCCGGTACACCATCTGAGACAGATGTTCTACTCTGCTGTGACTCAATGCTTGGCTAATGCATTGTTGTGCTGTGCCAGTTTTTTTTTCTCTGTACGCAAGAGTCAAGCAAAACGTGAGCCCACAACATGAAGACTGTGGCCTATCTTTTCTTTTACCGCAGAGCTGAAATACAGAGGCAGGTTGAACCAGAGGCACATTTTCAAGAATTCAAGACTCTGAGAAAGCAGGAAGTTTAAGTATGACTCGATGATTTATGTTTCTTTGTGGCATGTTCCTTCTGACAAATGCAGCAAGTCCCAGGAGTAAACGGGTTTTACTTTAGGCTTCATGCTGTCATTGCTGGGTAAAGTGTAAGTCAAGAGGGCCTTTATCTGTGGGCAACATGCACAAATGCAAAGTGGTTTTAAGAGATGGCTGGTTGGTGTGTGTTTTAGTTCTGAGAGATAAGAAAATGTTGTGTGCGTCTGTGCAAGTGAGTGTTCAGTGTGTGTTAGGGCTTAGATATCCAATAACCACCTGCAAGATTCTTGTGGATTATTCATATAATTGCTTAGAGTATGTTTGTTTTGTTGCTGGTTTTAAGGCCCGTGTGATTCCCAGAACCAACCCCATTGTGACAAAATGATAGAAAAATAGAGATATGCATTGGATTTTTTTGTGTTTTTTTTTGTTTCTTTACCTGTGACAGCTGTCTCGGATCAGGAGCCCCGAAGAGAGAAGAGCTGGAGCTGAAACTAATGGCTCCCCTCCGGCTGAGGACATGCTTGGGAACCGGCCTGTCAAGAGGCAAAACCGGCAGCTGGTAACATACTTCCATTGAATAGTCGGGGCTGGATCCGGATCAAAAATATTAAAACAAAAAGAAAATCTACTGAAAGAAAACAAATGCGATGCGAAAATGTGGGATTGGTGAATAAGAAAATCCCCCAAAGCCGAAAAAAAAATAATCTTTCAATTTTGTGGAAACGATCTGCTATCAAGCTGCAAAGTATTTCTGTTCATCATGAGCGACTCCAAACTTGTCCAGATCGCCTTCATTGATGCTGCGTCTTATCTACCTCCACCGTTTTACCTCCTTTGGTGTCATTCTGTGAGTGTGTCTCTGTGTGTGTGTGTGTGTGTGTGGAGGGGGGGGGAGAGAGAAATCATGCTGCTGTTGCATTTGCTTTCTTTCTCATTTTACTCAAATCCGGGCCCACGGACGACGAGACCTTCTTGCCATTTTCTGGGTCTTTGTGAAAACGCTTCCTCATTTTCAAAGCAGAAAAACGCGTCCGTTCATTTGCGTTGCGTTGCGTTTACGGACCCGCACACGTCGCATATCCCGAAATGAAAACAAAAGGCACAAGCACTTCCCAAAAAAAAAATGTCATCAGCATATGATACTGTATGCAACGCCGGCGGAGGAGGTGAGGCGGCTCCAGGATGTGAGACCTTGTCAGCCGTGGCCGGGCACGTTTTCTCTCGTGCGGACTTACACCGGTGGCGAAATGTAATCAACATGTAGGGCTTCTCCGTCTTTTTTCACGAGCTGCATGATGAAGGACCAGTTGTCTGTTTCGCCGCTGACCGTAAAGCACAAAGTGTCTGGCTCGGAGAGGGAAACCCCGACGTTCACCTCATTCACTGCGACTCCGGTGGGTTTAAAGGAAACGTAACGGCACATAACGCAAAACTATTAACCCCCCAAAAAACGACGAACTAATAACCTAACGCGTGCTCGTTCCCCTATAACTACCTACCTATCGCCCTAAACATTAGCCCACTGTATGGTTTTAAAGCACACACCACCTGCCAGAGATGGTGCTGTTGGAGCGAGCAAAAAAAACGCCCTTGTCCTAGATCCACCAATGGCGTCAAGGCAGCTACTGTAACGTCGACGCTGATTGGACAATAGCGCTCACAACGTATAAAGCGAGTCACGCGATTGGCTATGCGGCCAGGGCAATCCCGAGACCTATATGAGCAGTCAGTCGTTTGCAGACGGCGTGGACTTTCTCAAGGGTATTCCTCCACAACGGGGCTTGCCCTGCAGCGGTCCACATCATTGCCTGTGATTACCTTCCTCTCATGACTCATACTACTTGGGAGCTGAGACTCACTGGGAGTTTGAAAACACAGCCTAGGAAATACAGCAAAATGTTGCAGCCCCGTTAGACTGAGGCAATTTGCTCCACATGGCTGCTCGTGGTGACTCAAGACACACGAGGGTTGTATTGTTAAGTAGACCGAGTTAGCCATTTGATTGTCTACATGCGTTGTGTGGATCGATCTGTCTGTATTTATACGGCCCTGCACCACGATAAGGTGTAGCTGGCCTCCTGCTGCAGTTGAGTAGATCGAATAATTTTCTGGGGAAAACATACAGCGTTAACAAAGCAGAGCATGAACATTTTCACTGGAGGCTTCTGTGCCATGCCCATGTGCTGGGGGACAATGGATGTGCCATGGCAACAGCCAGGCCCCTTGCCAGTGGAGGCATAATTCCCTCCTCATTTCCATGGGTCTGAATGTAGTTCCCCACAATAATACCCCCTACAAAGAGGTCCTGCGTCTTTTCCAGGCAACTAAGGCAACACTACAAAACACAACAACCTCAAGTAGAAGTGTACTGGGATTTTATTTACATTTTATTTGAAATGAAGTACTTGTTTAAAGGTACCAAAAGAAAAATATAAAAATATCTGATTTGACTACAGTAACAGTAACATATGTTCACCTAAAAGGCCATTTCATATTGTTTGCCCTCACCAATCCCCCATTAAGTGCCACGGTGGTGAAAATCTTTAAAAGATTTTTCAGAAAATTTGTTTAGAGGGAACAGAGGATCAGTCCAACTTATTTTCTTCTTAACTATGACTTTCTCAGAAACGTTTATCTTCGCAAACCTGAGTAAAATGCATAATAAAAAAAAGGTTCATGTAATATTGTGAAAGTTGAATTACTGGTTATAGAATGCACTTTAAGAAGTACACGTAGGCGAAGAAGCGTCTTAGTGAAATGCGCTGTGGTTGAAAATAGCCTCCAAAACCATTTCATTTGATTTCAGCTGCAACTTTTCTTATGAAGGGTTTTCTCAACTAACATGTCACATCTTGATTCTTAAAGGTATTTGCTGAAAACAGAGCAAAGAAGGCCAACCACACATGGGTGGTACTGTTCCTGCTTTTACAGTTGACAAACTTGTTGTTGCCCGACAGCTCTGAAACTGCTTGATCCGGCACATGACTACGTCAGTGGCACGGCACAGGGCAGCACATATTTTACACAAACTCCTCTAAGTGTACATGTGGGAAAAGGATTTGAGAGGCATTTCTGTTAATTAATTTCCTCCACGGCCCTTTATGTTTTTTTGACACATTCGCACATACGCGTGAAATAACACACACCACACAGGGACACACACACACACATTTGTAGCGTGGCAGGTGTGTTTAACTACTCTAGCATCAGCCTCTGGAGCTTTAGTAAGACAAGGGAGCTGCATACCTGCTGATTCCCCTTGGGGCCACAGGTACAGCATCTGCTTGTGAGGCCCCCAAATGCTCCACTCCCCCTGACTATAGTCTTGCTGAGAGCTCTCTGGAGACAGATTGTAATCCGTCATGGTGTCCCTAATTGATTTACCTGTTACTCTCTGACAACACTGTGAGCATCACAGGAGTCATTATCTATTGCTTCATTACCAACGCAGCAGTTTTACACCTACACTGCTCTTTGACATACATATTCTACATGTGCATCTGTAAACAAACGCACCACCACATATTAACACACACACACACACACATGCATGTGTGCACGTTCCAGATTCTTAATGTTTTAACCTTCTTTAAATTTGATGTAACTGCACATCCCCTTTGAATATTTTCCTTAACTAATTCATTACATTTTCCTCACAACTATTAAGTACATTTGCACCTGTTTCTTCCATAAAACACTACTTTTATCATCAGGTTAAAATGTAAGAAATGAACAGCATTTGTATACTGTAGTATGCTTTTGTATTAAATGCCATTACAACTACCTGAAAATGTATTGTGTGTATGTAGAGCCATCTTGTGGTGAAAAAGAGCTCCTACAAGGACTGTGTGCTTGTAGGATAAAACGTTTATAAGTTTGAGGTTATTTACAGTGTATCTCAAGTATACTTTAAAAGAGTAGGGTTTGTAATCAAAAGGTATAAACTGTGCTGTGAAACTGGTATTAGATTTATATTCTCTACTATCTATACCTATAACACATAATACCAGCCAAATAGACACAAGTAGCAAACCTGGCACATATTCTTTGTGCTAACAATTAACAGTTGTTTGAAAGCTTGTATTTGCTAACCTTAATGACTTAATAGAATCAACATGTGGCAGCTTAATTTGTTATTCGTGTATTACTGAAGTGACATATGTCCAGTTGTATCCACATTGTTTATACAAACTGAAAGGATTATAAACCATAAGATCAAAATTTAACAGCACAACCACAAGTACAATGTAAACCATGTTTGGTGACGACTGTTCTGATGTGAACGTGCAGGAGTGTATCTACTGGATGTAGCTTTCCCTCTTCCTGCCACTAGATTGCACTCTTTTACTGCGTTAAAGGCCAGTAGGCTTTACAATCACAGCCCCTCAGTACAAACTACAGTATGATGCTACTTTGATCGGCATTAACATTCAGATTGTTTATTGATTGGCATTATTTATATTTCAAAAATAATTTTATGGCTAGAGCAATAAAATAAAATAGTGATAGCAGCAAAAACAACAACAGAATCTAAACTCTGTCAGACTGATGTCCTGTAATATTGAAGCTCATAAGTAGCACTAGTGTCCTGCAGGGGACCTTTGTTACACCTCTCTCTCCCTAAACCTGAACTATCTAATAAAGGAATAAAATGCCCCAAAAGATTAAAATAAAATGAATACAGAAGTTGACATGAGGGCTTGT
>JAVQJD010102185.1:0-16244 GCA_036023655.1 Nannoperca australis | reverse complement strand
ATTTCCCCGGTTTTTTACCACTTGGTTTATTTTTTTTGCGCCCCCCCCCCCCCCCCCCCGCTGCACTGTTGCATAACTTTGCAGCAGCGCCAGTCTGGCCTCGTATTAAAGCTTTAAGCTGCTACTTGTGAGACGCCATTATGTGACAGTTTTTGACACATTTCCCACATCTACTTCTGCAAAAACAATCACTTGAATTAAAGTCACAGCAACAAAACCAGAACATTTTGAGCATCCGTACAGAGGTGTTTACTGCAGGGCTGCTGTAAAGGGTTTCCTAGAGACAGAACGTGGAAGTGATCACACATTTAGGAAGTAAATGTCTTTCTCACTTTAATGCAAAATCTTGTTTTGTCATAACAAACAACCGTTTATCCCACAGGTTTTTTTTAAATTACCGCCTCCATTAAAAAAAAAAAAACATTTGATCTCCTGACCAGCACCAGTATCTGTTTTTTTAAGCACTTCTTGGGTTTGCCAAAAATTTGAAGGAAAAAACCCAACTTTTTGGAGGTGTAGTAGATGTCTCCCTGACTCCATCTCTCATAGTTCCTCGACGACCCCTCTTCTCTCCCAACAGAGTCAGACAGGCAGGCAGACCTCCACCGACCTGAGTACAGACATAATGGAGTGAGTGCTGGCTGCTTCATGACCCGATCACACAATGTCTCTTCTGCTGTCTGATGTCTTCTTGTAGAGGCTCTCACCTCACATACATTTACTGTTTGTGTGTGTGTGTAAGATGCTGACCTCCACCTGTATTGTTGGAGGTAGAAAGTAGAAAACACACCTTGATTTTCCACGTGCATATCTGTGATTACAAAGTCATTTTGTTAATGTGAGATTGGGTAAATCTGGTTATCATTTCTTAATGTTAGTAATGTTTTTGTTTTGGACTGTTGGTCAAACAAAACGAGCGACTTCAACATAACTTTGGCTCTGCAAAACTGTGATGGGCATTTAAATAGACTAATAAATGGAAAAACAATGCAGTCGTCACAACGCTCATTCTTTCTTTGACGTCTTCCTGTCTCCCTGAACATCACTCACCCCTAAATATTGTCCCTGATCTCATATCTCCTTTGTTTTCTCCCTCCTGCCCGCCGCCTCCAGCCTAATGGCCAGCAGCAACGTGACCAACAAGACCGACCCTCGCTCCCTCAACTCCCGCGTCTTCATCGGCAACCTCAACACCCTGCTGGTGACCAAGGCCGACGTGGAGGCCATCTTCTCCAAGTACGGCAAGGTCGTCGGCTGCTCCATCCACAAGGGCTACGCCTTCGTCCAGTACTCCAATGAGAGGAACGCCCGGGCCGCCGTGGCCAGCGAGGACGGCCGCATGATCGTGGGACAGGTGCTAGGTGAGGTGGAGGGGGGGCGATGGACAATGAAGGCACACGTGTGTGTAAACGCACACAGCTCTGCGTGCTGTTTGAAAGTGTTGCAAGATAACATTTAGACTGTTACAAGTATTAGATTCAATAGTTTGTTCCGTGACGCACGGAGCACCAACTGGTGAGATTTGTCATTGTTACTTTTACTGTCTCGCTTAAACACATGTTGGCCAGGTGCTGGTTGCCTGGCAACTTCATTGTGACAACAAGACTGCAGGAAGTTACTGTTCACCATTCATATTTACAGGCTTCACTTCACCCTCACATTCAAACCCAGGAGTCTTTGTCTGGTTCAGCAAAACCAACAGCTGGGTCACTACGCTGTCCCCTGGTGCCTAAAAACAGGAATGTAAAAACACTGAAGGGATTATTTAGTGCAAGTGGTATTTTAAAAACATCATCATCTCTCATTAAAGTCTGCTGCTCGATGCAGGTTACAATAAAGGAGTAATTACTTGTAGATCCCACCTGGCAGTGGTAACAGCTGTGTTCGTTCTCTCTTACTCCCTCAGACATCAACCTGGCGGGCGAGCCGAAGCCTCACAGATCGAAGACGGTGAAGCGCTCTGCGGGAGACATGTACAGGTGTGTTTCTGTAATTCTGCATTCAGACAGTTCAGTCAGAAGTACTGCATCATGCTGTGGTTCATCTTTCTGCCCCGTCTCCGCTCTCTCCACAGTTCATCTATTGATCTGGACTATGACTTTCAACGAGATTACTACGACAGGTAAGGAAGAAGCATTAGCATGTATGGTAATATTGTTAAAAATACAAAACTGCCCAATAAAAAGGTTTTCCACAACTAAATATTAACAGTAGATTGGTTGTGTCCATGCTTTTATATTCTTGTATCTCAGGGTGTACTCCTACCAGTCCCGGGTACCTCCCCCCCCCCCTCCCCTGTCCCGCGCCGTCATCCCCTCAAAGCGTCCGCGGGTCAGCCTGAGCGGCGGAGGGAGCCGGCGGACCAAAACCAGCTTCTCCTCCTCCAAGAGCAGCCAGAGGACCTCCCGTACGAGTAGGTGCCGCAGTCACGTCGCCGTCGCATCACAGCCGCGGCAGTGTCGTGACGGCTTTCCCGCTGCTTCTCTTCCCACAGTGAAGACGGACGACCTGCAGACTATCAAGAGAGAGCTCACGCAGATCAAACACAAGGTGGACTACCTGCTGGAGAGCCTAGAGCGCATGGAGAAGGACCACAGCAAGAAGTCAGGTGGGCCTTAAAGAGACTTTATTCCAAATAACATTCAAATAAAGGTGTGGATGTGATAAGTTAAATGAGAAGAACCTTTGGCAAATCTGTGAATTTGACAACTTTGTATTTGGAAAAACAAGAGGACGTAAAATCCATCGTTACAAATGCCAAATGTGTAACTGGAGTAGCATTTTTTCCAAAGTCACAAGCTTTTCTGTGACTCATGCTGCACTGAGATGAGTCATGAAGGGGCAAATGCAAATTTCAAACACAGAATGTAAGGTAATGTTTGATTTTAGGGAACCCCTAACATCATTTAAAAGCTCCAGGTATCTAAAGCTAACCAGCACCAGTAGCAGGTAGGATGGTTAGAGGTTTGTCTTTGGGTGTCAGTAAAACACCCCTCCACCTCCCTTGTGAGTTGGGAGATTCCAAAGGCACATGATCCTCAACAGCTGTGGCCAGTTTTCATTTTCTGGCACCGTATTCCCATTATTTTTGAGCTAATCCACCTCTTTCTCTCTCTTTTTGTATCACACTTTTCTTCCTCCCTCTATTCACTCAGAGATGAAAAGCAGCAAACCGGAACCGGGTGAGCTGTCCTCCCTCAACTCCTCCACCTCCAGCAAGAAAGACGACAGCCTGAAGCGAGACCGAGAGAGCCAGGAGCTGAACGACTCCGAGGACGAGGGAGACCTGCTGGAGGACGAAGACGAGGTGAGGAGTGAGGATGAGGAGAAGGAGGGAGCCAGGACGAGAGCTAAGACGTCGATGACTTTTAAAGCAAGTTGATCCATTCATTTTTCTTCCAGTCTTTTGATTATGTTGCAGATTATTCAGTGAGTCACTAAGTATAACTGCCCTGAGCCTGAGATGATTTCATAAAATTGCTTTTTGTTTTTGTTTGACCAACCTCTCACCTTATTTCTTACAAACACAATTCTCTTCTGATGTATATATGTTGAAGAGGCCGTAACCCTCGTCCCTCGTGTGATGAAAGGAAATTGTTCCGTTTCCTTCTGTGCAGATGAAGAGCAGAGGGCGGGAGGATGACGATGAAGATGAGGAGGAAGAGGAAGGCGAGCAGGAGGAAGGGGAGGACGACGGCGATAGCGCCAACGGAGACGACTCCTAAACACTACACAGGCAGACACACACACACACACACACACACACACACACACACATACACACGATTGTGTATGGTTGTATCTCCACACACACCAGACTTGTAAACAGTGGTCATGTGCTCATTTCTTCTGAATTGACTGGACATTTATATACAGTGTATTTTAGATATTGCTCTCTCTCACACACACACACACACACACACACACACACACATACACACACATATACAATACAAACGTTCATAAATATGTCAAGTACTGGTTTCTAGATTTTACCATTTTCCTTCAAGTTTGTAATTTGATGTTCCCTCCTTTTTTCTGATTTCTATTTTATTTCTTTATTTTGACATCTGATGTGTTACATTTAGACAAAATGCAAGTTCAGTTGAGGATTAATATAACATTGTATGTTTGAACTCAGGGCTATGAGCCACTTCAGTATAAAATATTGAAAGAAAAGAAAAGCCCCTAACAGTAATAGTTTTTTTTTTTATGATTGTGTTGACTTGAAACCAACAAATTGAACAAACTGACACTGAAATACGTCCTGAATAGAAACGTGCTCAGGTGCAAACGTCAGTCTTCAGACAGAATACCAGACATGGTATTACAACCCCACTTTGAAAATGTGTAAAATGTGTAAAATGCAGTCCTGATCCGGCTGCAGTACAGCTGCCTCCGGCCAGCAGGTGGCAGTGTATCATAACAGCTGGCCTCACAAAAGACCACAAGGACTTGTTTGTGTCAGAAAGTCTTCACCCTCTGCTTGTCGGATAACAACAGGAGCATGTACAAAACCTCCCGCCGGACTGCGCAAGTGCTCGGACAAAATGCTCGTTACTCTGAAAATCGTTTTGTTTGTTGCCGAGGTGTCGCGACCTTAACTGACCTTGACTTGTGTAATGCAGTGCTTACTCCATGTTTGTCTGTTTCTGTTGATACTCTGTTTGTCAATCGACTGCACTGGTGAAAGTGAATAAAACATGTTTTCCAAGTTGCAACCTGTACGAGCTTTTGGTGTGGACACACTGAGGTGCAGCACGAGGCCGTGGGTCGTGTGCGTGCCCTTAAGGAGCGGCTTAATAAATGGTGGATAGACAGAAATTATGGGTTGTGCAATGGGATGAGTGTTATTGAAATGTATGTTGGATGGGTGTAGTCTTTAGGAGCACAGCAAACGGGTTGAGGCTGGTCTGGAGTATATGTCTCTCACCTCGTTGGGCCGGTATTTTAGCATATACCTTTTTAGATCCAGTGAAAACACTGTGGTGACAGCAGCTCCTCCGCTGTACTGGGTAGAAGCCAAAAATCTAAGGAGGGTATCTCAACACATGGTTTTAAAGTGACACTGCAGGGGCCCCCTCACACAATGTACCCAAGGATAAAGACACAACCTTCACTGTATTACTTTGATACTGAAGAAATGTAAAAACATGACAAGAGTTTCCTTAATGTCCTGTATCTCGGCCTCAGGACTCTCCCTCCTCCGTTCAACTCCCCAAGAGAGACCAAATCTGCGTGGCGAAATATCACTTGAGGCCGATCAGACCCTTTCAGGTACTTAATCAAAAACCTTTTTTCTTATTGTACCTGTGAACTTTGGAAGTTCAATCAACAAGCTAGACATGAAAAGGAAGAATTCAAATGAATCTACATGAAGGTGAAGCGGCGTGTTGGTCCACAACTTCAAACCGCATCGATACAGATTCCTTTATTAATATACATGATCCTGCCGGGAGTCTGTGGGCGCCATGTGGCTCTGTAACCAAGGCGAGCTGTCGGGAATAAAGAGGAAAGAGGGATAAGTGATCAATAAGCAGCAGTGTTCAGGCTGAACTGTGATTAACAAAGGGACAACAGACAGACGGAGGAGGGTGGATAATGAGAGTGGAGGATGGATGGATGAGCAGGCTGCAGAAGACTGGAAACAGATGGAACGGCTGACAGATGGAGAGATGGTGGGGCAAGCGGAAAAGATATTGCAGAGTGCGCTGGGGAGGTGATGGATGTAATAAAAGGTGTGTAACAGTTAGTGAGGGGTTGCAGAGCAGTATACCTTTGTGTTGAAACATTGGCTGAGCACCGATGAAAATGTGTGCATTTTGAGGGTTTTATTATCATCACATTTGAGGTTTTGATAGATTTTTTAAGTTTTCCATGTCTGCAAGAAAGTATATTATGGGAAGGCCGACATTTATCGTTCAGGCAAATTCCACAACAGGCCTGAAACACTGCAACTCTTTGCTTATTTTTGCGAGAAGCCACAAGACATTGACACAAAAGTGCTTTTGAATGCAAATGCAAAGCGTGACTTCACGGGGGCGATTGTTAGAGAGGAAGGCTCGTCATCAAAATGACTGACATGCTCTTATTTTAGCAGATATGGCTGCCTTTGTCAAATCGTGGCTCGAGGCTAAACAAATCAGATGATGATGAATGTTTCGTGGACATCTTCCAGGCCGCACAGTGTGACGTAAATACGTGCACGACCGTGACTAAATGCACACTGATGAAGTGAAAGTGAGCCCAGTGCAGTGGGAGGTTAACGTGCGACTGCGGTGTGATCATCTGTTACGTGGGGATCATTGCCCAGTCCAGCAGAACCGGTGGCTGAGTGGCTCAGTAGCAAAGAGGAGCTCGGTCACACGTGCAGTTCTTCTCGCTTTGTCACATATTTACACACACAAACTGCCAGATGGTTTCCCCATGTTTCTATAAGGAGTGGGGGAAAAAAACAGCAGGTGTCGACCTGAAACAGACCTTTTTCCTCATGGTGGTCATTTAGTCTAAACAGGAAAAGCTTTAACGACATTAATAATGGCTGCATACCATTTAGGTTCCCCAGCTGAGCCCTCTGTGTCCGCTGGCACAACTGTAATGTAGCCAACCCAATAATAATGTCATTAGTTACACCTGTGCAACTAATGACATTGAAACAATGGCTATATGGCTGCAAAACATTGACTTTTCAACTAAAGCTGCTGCCTGTAATGATGGTTTTATAGTGTAAATTCTCAGCATTAAACCACCCAAACGTCTGACAAAGAAATGAAAATGAGCAGAAGTGAATGATGTCGCAGGTGACGCAGCCTTGCAGTTGGGTGAAGACTGAGGTGAAAAGGAGGAGATAAAAGCGCCACAGTAATCTGAGCCAAAGAGAGGTCACGGCTGAGACGGAGAGAGAGAGAGAGAGAGAGGAAGGAGAAATCGAGGGATGGGAAAGGGGAGAAAGGGATGAGGAGAAGGAGGGAGACGAAAGGAGTGTTACAGGGCTGAGGAGAGGTCGTGGTGAAGGGAGAGAGAGGAGGGGAGGTGAAGATGAGAAGGTCGAGGGATGGAGCCGTAAGCCTCCAGGGTGATTTATCAGTGTCACTGATGCCAGCTCTTTGTGTTAATGTGTGTGTGTGTGAGAGAGAGAGAGAGACCCACAGAAATAATTGAGCCTATGTGGGTGTGTGAAGCATCTGTGAGTGTGTTCATACAAGTGTGTAAGAGAGAGAGGAAGTGTCCTGTGTGTGTGTGTGTGTGTGTGTGTGTGTGTGTGTGTGTGTGTGTGTGTGTGTGTGTGAAAGAAGCAACAATGGCAAGAATGACTTTTATGACTGTTTCAATGTCAATTTACACCTAATTCCTTGCCAATTAACTCCAGTTAATTACTGATGCACTGACTGCTGACACGGAGTCAGGGAGGCGCTGCACTGTAAAACCATCACTCCTAAGAACCTGCTTCTTAACGTCTCTTTGTCTCTCTCTCAAGTTCACACTGAATATTGTGATATATTCATATCGATACTGATACAGATATATGTATATATAATACATATTATATCTCCTCTGATTTGAAATCAAGACTTGTATGTGTAGGTGTCTATATTGTTAAAGCTGTGCCTTCAGCAGAGCAGGTTTCTTCACTACTACTAAAAACGACTTGGTTAGTTTTAGGGAAACATTGTGGTTTGGGTTAAACTTCTTTAAGGTTAGGGGACCTATATCGCTGTGGTTACAACAACAAACACTTGGTTACGGTTAGGGGATGATGCTTAAAAACGTAACTGTCGGTAGAAAGCAAAAGGTTTCTCCACTGTAAACTAACTTAAATAGGTTGACAGTGAAATGCAATATACACTATTAACTTTGTATTTTTATTCAAACGTCACATCAATGATCATTTTTCTGTCAACCACAACACACAGCCTGCACTAAGGACTTTTAGTTTGAAAATATTGATTAATTTCAAACTAAAGTTGTACCACCTAGGAACAGTTCACTGGACTCATGATGGTGATTCTTTTTTATTAACGATTCATCTCTCAGTATTTTCTCAATTCATGTATTTATTATTCTATACAAATGTGCAGACATAGTTCAAAATGTCCATCACAAGTTCCCAAATCCACAATGTCTTCAAATTGATTTTGATTAAGTGTCCGGGGATTGACTAATCATTCCAGGAACAGCGACAGATGTTGACTACCTGGAAATCCCTCTGTGTTGTTCATTTATATAAATTCAAGGACTTTTTCTTCTTCCCTTTTCTTTTTGCAGTGCACACTGTAGACGAGAGCTGTGGGACCCAAGAGAAAGACCAAAACAGATCACCTCCTGACGAACCATGTACCACCAGCATGTTTGTGATGGCTCACAGAGAAGGCTGCAACAGTGGGACTGTTTTGAACAGGATTGTGCAGCGGTTGCCCTGCGACTGGCCCTATAGCTGGTGTGAATATAAATGAGAGAGAAAGAGGGTTTCCACTGCACACAAAGGGGGAAAAAGAAAAGAAGAAGAGGAGGAGGAATTGTTGCTTTAGGCTGTTTTGCCTCGTGTCTCTTTTCCTCCCTTTGGCCGTATTCACCACAGGGAGGAAAGGTTAGATAATCTCCTTCCCTCTCTTTTCCCTCTCGTTGTCCCTTCCTCGCTCCTCCTTTATCTTCTTTAAACCTGTGCAACCTTTGAACACCTCTTTCTCCGTTTGTTATGCTTTTGCCCTCCATCCTTCCATTTTCACCACGCTTTATTGCTTTTTTCCACGCATCTTTCCCTCGTCCTTCTTCTCTCCACTCTTTCTTAAAGCATTAAACACTATCACTGTCCTTCCCCTCCTCCGGCCCCTCTCGCTGCGCAGCGACTGTTGTCTGATCTGACTGTAGCTGCAGATTAGATCCGACCCTGCGGCTGTAATCAGACCTCAGCATCTCTGCTCCTCGCAGATAATCTGCTTGTGTTCGGGAACATAAAAATCAGCCAATACATCTGTTTTCCACCATAATGCATTTATACATGCACACTGCGCTGATGCTGCGGCTGGCGGATGAGAGTGAGGGAAACATCAGTGGTTTTAGTAGCAGTGCAATGTCTTTACTGTAAATATGACTATTTCTTGTCTGGGACCACTAAGTTTCTCACTCAAGAAGTAGTCCGACACACAGCAAACATCCCATAAACGGCCAGTGTTTGTTTTTGTACATACTCATAAAAACTTTCGATTGAGAGAGGCTAGCAGTTCTCCTGTTTCCTTAGAGGGGCTAAGCTAAGCTAACACTCATAGTAAATAACAGAGTATACTTTACTTAAAGCGCTCTTTCAGAACAATATATTATTACATATACTGTAGCACAGGATTCGTATTGGTGCTTAAACATGTTTTTACTATTACAGCTTGGTCAAAATTAAAATCATTTTTACTTTTTGTATGTAAAGTTTTGGAGTTTAACCAATAACAATGCATCGTATATACAATCTGAAAACTAGTGACTACAGCTGTCAAATAAAAAGACGTTTAAGTGAATGTACGTAGTTACTTTTCACCTTTGACTGACACTGATAATGTAAACTAGTGTTTTCCACTGGACAATGCCCAATGTTAGAGGTTCTTCATGTTTAAGAATAAACTTTACTCTAGGTTACATTATCTATTATCTCTATAAAGCTCCACTGGTTAACTTTCCACTACCTCACATTACTTCTCTTATTTAAATCACGTAACTACCTGATTCAATAATTACTTATCACATATATACAGCACACTGGAGGACTGGATTCAAGTGCTATTATTTAATAGGAAGAAACTGCAAACAGCTCTCAAGCTGGATTCTTTCATTACCCTACAGACGTTACAGCGTCATTACCTAACTGTTTTAATTAGTTCCATTTGGTAGATTGTGTTCTGTCTGTGCTGGTTGCACTGCTGTCTGACTGTAACTGGTTTTAGTTCCTAGGTCTCTGAAGAGATCTGGATTATTACCTGATTAAAACAACGTTAGTAAATATAACCTTTCTTTCCTCCGTATTTTAAAAGACCTGGGGCTCGTGGCCCAAAAGCAATTTGCGCTGCTTGCAGAAAATCACGTTTCACAAATGGTTGTTGCTCACAAATTGTATTTGTGAGTCAGACAGAGCTCTTGTTGCAAATTGTAGCTTGCATGTTTTAAATTGAGTGAAACTATACTCATGTTGCCACTTCCTCGGATTGCTTGTATCTCATTGTGCAACATTATTCCATATAGTGATTCTAACAGATGCACGTGTAGTCAATGCACCAGATTATATCAGTAACTTTAGTGAAGTTCTGAGCAGTCCCACATCCCAGGATGTGTACATACAGTTTGCACCAGTGATGTTCGGTATTTTTGCACTCTTTATGCTAAAGATCAGCACTAAATCTCTGTTTTTGATCCCACGAAGCCTTTCTGTCCATATGGTGGAAGCCTGCCTTCCCATTTTGTTATGTCGTCGGGGCCAGTGCTGCTTTCCAGCACATTAATATTAATCAATGTAGCTTTAATCTTTCGTAATTGGGTTATTGGCAGCGGTTGATGATTCTCCCTCTTTCCTCTCTTTCCTCTCTCGGTCTCGCTCTCCTTTTTAACTCTGTTCCTGTGAAAAAATGAATAAAGGGTGAAGATGATTGCAAGAAAAGAAAACAAAGGGAGTCAAAAACAGACGGAGAGCAAGGAGTTGTATAAGAGAGGGAGGAAGGGGGTTGAGAAACGAGAGACAGAGTGAAAGAGACAGTGCTGACGTCACAAACACTTTAAGTAGGTCAGGTACGAAATTGTGATGTCACTTACACTGGAATCGGCCCACTGGGCCAATCGTGTGCAAGGACACGCCCCATTTTTCCACAGGAAAATAAACTGCATTACCCCTCGCACACACACACACACACACTCCCCCAGCCTCCCCCCCCCCTCCCAAAAAAAGCACCCCCCATTTTCTGCAGCTGTTTCAAATCAGACACACATGCACGCTACGCAGGCATACGCAAACATTCCTACTGCTACAAAGACTGACATTGACAGTAACAGTAGACTACTATAATCCCTGAGGAGATGCAGTAACTTTTACTTGTCCCACCCCCCCCTTTCTTCTTCTTCGTCTTCCTCAGGCCCCCCCCCCCCGCTTCCTCTCACCAAAGCCTCTTTACTGGCTCAGACAGCGCTAAAGAGGACGTCTGCGCCGCGCACCACAGTGGAGCTATTTCTAATGTTCTTTTGATTTTTAGCATCAAACAAATCCACTTGTCCTCCATCAAGACTTGATAGCAACACATTCAAGCCTGAGTTTGTGTATAAGTGTGTGTCTCAGCAGTGGCACACAGACCCGGAGGCTGAGGCGAGGGGCAGGAACAGGAGAACAATGTGGAAGAGGAGAAAACGTGTCAGGCTTAACATGAAAATAACCCAAAAAGTTACCAACGTTAAGGTTGAAAGAAGCAAAGACAGTAAAACATGAAAATAACGAGTGTGAAGTCCATGAAGTTCCATCATTGGAGGTCAAATTGGAAAGATTATCTTCAGTATTCTCAGATGAAACAGGAAATAATGAGACCGTGACATTAACTGTGAACTTAATTATCACTCACATGCACAGCTGAGTGGCGGTGTTTTTGGTACGCAAAGTGCTAAGCATTCACATTTTCACCTTAAATGCAAACCAACCAGAATAATGAACAATTGTTTGATTAGTAAAAATGCAATAATCATAGTTTGGAACACAGATAAATGCGATGATGCTTGAGTGGATTGATCTACCAGTGTGTCGCTCAAGATTACAACCACACTTCCTAAAAAACAAAAATCAAAAAGACACAAGACATAAAACATGGCCCAGACTGAGAACAGAGGATCCCGATGTCCTGGGATTGCAATCATCAATCGTTTCCTCGAGAAGTAAAATCCAATGTGTACAAGGATGTGACACGTGACACATACTGTACACAATGTCTCGGGACGTGCGCATGTTTCTGTAAGTAAAACAACGAGGCGTGCAAATCTCAAACAGAAAAAAAGTGCTATTATTAAGGTCACATGAGTAATTCACTGCAAATGCATCCTGTTATATAAAGATGCAGTTAAAGCATTTGTAGCGTCCCTATTTACTGCCGTTTGCATTAAGAAAATCCACTTGTGCTTTAAGATGCACAACTACTGCAGCTATATTCTTATTTTTTTAACTGTTTTATTGATGTATTTCTTTTTGCATCAGATGAGGTTCAGGGGACAGACTTGCAGACCCGATGGTGTGTTTAACATTCTGAGAGAAGTCTGCAGCCTCTGCAGAGTGTCCGCATCTCATTACCGTCAGGTCACAAGATCCATCAGAGCAGGACAAGGTGTCCATCAGGGGAGTGTGTGCCCAGTCAACGTGCCCTTGAGCAACACACTGATTATATTCCTTCTCATTGGCTGTGCCTTTGTGGATTTCCAGTTCAATTACAAGGTGAGTACATGATTCTGTAAACTCAGATCAGAATCTACGGTACAAGTCCTGACTGGTCTATTAAAACATGAAAAGTATATTTTTAAAAAGTATTAGCTTTTTCTGTGGAGATTTGAACTTCATTCATGTGCCGACACGTTTTGGATTTCTCTTAATCTACAGAACCATAAACGCAGACTCCTCCTGTTGAAGATAAACAACAAATCCCCCAAACCAGAGCTCTGAGGTTTTCGCACGACAGCAACAATATGTGACTGCAATTACACTCTGGCTAAGAGCATAATCTCACCGACATAATCAGAGTGTGCTGTGAGCGTGGGCCGGGTGTGGCCTCGCTGAAAATGTGTCTGTAAATGTGGATGCTGTTAATCACTCTGGATAAGTGTCAGCTCAGCGCCTGAAAAGCAAATGTTGTGTTGTTGTAATGTGTCTGTATTGCAGGATCGTGGACTGACGGGGATGTCCAAATAAAAGAGACGACAAAACTTCATAAACATTCAAAGTGTTAGTGACTCTGCTTACATTTTAGGACTCATTCCGCTGCTTTACAAACTATTGATCATCTGTGTTGTGGCCATGTTCAAAGTATTTTTATTATCTGCAAAGATTAAGACAATAAAAAATGATAAACAATTCTCTTCAAATCCAGTCCTGTCCTTTCTGTGGAGCTCATTGTTTGGCCTGCCCATGTGAGCTGGTGTGTGCATGTAGCGAGTTAGCATGCATTGGGAAACCGAAAGAAAGCCAGAGTGGCTTTGTTAATTTATTCTCCTTCCATCCGCATTAACCCTGGTGGACTGCAGCCAGCGGGAGGTCGGCTGTGGAGCGTGAAGGGGGCGGGAGGTGTTGTATGTTAGCATGTGGGTCTGTGTTCAGAGGGAGGATGGGGTCACAAGGTCAACTGCAGTGATTAAAAGGAGCCTAGTTTGGCCGACGAGGGCCTCCAGTGACCGACGTGAGCTGCTGCACATCCTCTGCTTCAGCATCCCCACAACAACCAGCATGGAGGACACAAAAGCTTCCAGCCAGATGAATATTGGTACCTAACAAGGAATTTCACATCCCATTTTTGATACCATGTATGTTTTATTGTTCTATGCAATGAAAGGTGTCACTCAAAGCTTAGAATCAGAATCCAAATGATGATCCGTCTGCAGCTCCTCTCAGCTCCAAGGACGTTTGCGGCATCTTTCAGCTATGTGTTTTGGTTTCCTAGCCCCCACTTGACTGTTGGAGTTCACTCTCATCAGCGTTATTATTTCAGACGAAGCCCTTTGTGGCTGAAAAACCTCTAACAACCCACTGTGCTGTACACTTTGTGCCTGCTGGATATGTGAATTGGCAAATGTTGGCTAATAAGTTTTCCACATCAACTTAAAATATAACATGTCAATGTTTACAGCTAGATTTTGCTGCCCCCAAGTGGCAAAGAAATAAGAATTATTGCAGCTTTAAACTGTTGTTTTATATCATCCAGACTTGTTGGTGGCTAGTCAAAGTGTTTGAGGGGTTGGATTGCTCTGGATCTGCGGAAACAGGAGCAAACAGGATCTCGTGCGAGTGGCTGAGAAGTTGTGAGGAGATGAATTGATTCAAAACCCCCACTGCTGGATTTGTGCTGGAATAAAACACGTGACAGATACTTTCCCCTGCACTGTTTATTATGATTACATGAGCGGCTACCTGAACCTCCCGTGGCTCCGTCCCCCCAGGTTCAATTATGATTAAGCTCAAATCTCATCACTTTAATAGCACTATAGCAAATGGCACCACTCAGGCTGGTATGTGATTGACACAGTGGGTGAGTGATTGTAATAGAAGGGTGAGCGGCGGCAGCAGCGGCGTCCTGCACAATCAGAAGTCCAAATGAGGTATAAACTGTTTTTCAAAAGGCAAATCCTACAAAATGAAAATAAGTTAGGCGACTTAGTTGAGTTTGTATATAATAATGGATGCAGGGCCAGTTAAGTGCTGTGTAATGTCACATGCTGCCTACTTGTAGCTCTTGGATTGTCTTTGTAGCTCAGCAGCCGGCATTTTATCGGAAAACAAACAAAGGCATATCCAGGCTGATTGTTCTCTGTGTGTCGTGGGATTCATTGTGTGTCCAGCGCTTTGTTTTTGTGGCCATTCTTCACTCTTCTTGCTAACCTTTTTATTGGCAGCAGCACAAAACAAAGTCCTCTGCGCCTCCAGATGACATGTTTACACGTGAAGAAGGTATTTGTCTGTTTGTTCCAGCGCTGAATGACTTAAGGCTTGCCAACAGAAATGCACACACACACACACACACACATTTTACTTTCAGGGCTGGTAGATGCAGCAGAGAAGAACCCGCCACGACCTCACCGACAGACACGTTGTGAGGTGGAGCACAGGAGCTCCATCTCCGCCTCCAGTGATTTGTCACACAGCAGCCTTGGTCCAGGGCGGAGTTAAAGACGGAGGTTGTTTCAGGTCACACAGAGTTCAGGACAGATGGAGGTAAACTCTCACACGTCTTGTCAAATGAACCTCAGCTGTCCAGCGATGATAGAACATCCCTCGTGCGGCTCTGAGACATGCGCCTGTTGACGGAGCTGAAGATGCACGTTGGGAGGCAGCAGGAGTAAAATGTTTCATTACAGTCTGACTTTGTATTTACTCAGCTGAGAGAGACTTGAAACGTGTGTGTAAGTTTGTTTGGATCTCTTTAAGCTCAAGACTGGTCTCTCAAGACCCCCCCCCCCCGTTGTTACACTTGGGTTTCTGTACAGATTAAACAACACGTCACTTGTTAATTAGTGAGCTTTAGAGGTGCTTGTAGGCAGTTTTGTTGCCCTGTTTGGACAGAGCCAGGCTAGCTGTTACCCCGGTTCAGGTCTTTATGCTAAGCTAAGCTAACCGGCTGCACGCAGTAGCTTCATATTTACTGTACAGACATGAGAGTGGTATCGATCTTCTAGTCTAACTCTCAGCAACTAAGAAAATGATTTCTCTTTTATCCTTTTCCCCAATGTTGATAAATGTTAATACTTACAAAAAAAAGGTTTATTGTCTTGGTGGAACTAAAAGAGGGTTACTTCTATAAAAAAAACATTAACAGTTATAAAGTTCATATAAGTATCTAGGAGATTCCTATACATAAAATAGGGTAAATAAGATATACTAACATTAAAACTACCTGTGATTATGTGAGGAGCTAGCTAACAAGCTGCCTATATATAAATGCCAACTGTTTTAATATCTATATATTTTTTATGTAAAATCATCTATGCTTAACTTTTAAAAGATGATGAGTAATGTCTTGTTTACAACAGCAATCAGACATTCACAGCTTATGCTGGACCACCAGTGTGGCCGCAAGAGGGTGTGTTACGTCACCTGAAAGCCCTTTAATCCAGCCAGGCTGCACAGCTGGTGGGCCAAGATAAGCAGTGACCACTGATACATAACTGTGTCTGTTGGGGCAGTTGTTGCCGTGCATGACTGCGACTGTCTCTGGGCATAACATCCTGCACCTGCTTTAAAGTAATGTAACAAATCGCTCCCAACTGGAGGCAGCTGAGCGGAGAGAGCTGCTCGTTTGACCCTTGACCTCGTACTTTCTGCTGAAACGTGTGCAAAAAGTTTGAGCACGTGTGAGAGTGAGGTGTGAGGGCGTTGATCTGAGCTGAACTTGTTTAAATGCACCGGTGGAGCAAATATCTGGCTGACCGCTGCATGACAGAAGCACGGGCCGGAGGATCATTATGTAAGGTGGTTCATTTAGAGCTGTGGGGGGGGGGGGGGGGGGGGGTCAAAAGGGGGGGGGGGGGGGGGGGGG
>JAVQJD010102180.1:0-23966 GCA_036023655.1 Nannoperca australis | reverse complement strand
ACACACACACACACACACACACACACACACACACACACACACACACACACACACACACACACACACACACACACACTGTCTTTTGTTTGGATTCAGACGGCATTGAAGGCAGATCCTGTGGCCTTTCTGAGGAGAATGTTAATATGCCCGCTCTGGTCTCTCTGGGGACGCAGAGAATGGACTCTGGCTGCTAATGCACTGTCACACTAACCCCAGCTTACTCTACTCACACAGTTAGCAACAGCAGCACTACTGCAAGCACTGAGGAGTATTTAACTACCCTCACAACTTACTGAATCTTTAAGAGTTGCTTTAAATCGTATTTATTTTTTTGCCAGGTGAGCTATTGGTTGTGTGTACTTCTTACTTATTTCACTTTGTTTCACTAGCGCTATGTAACATGGTTTGGTCTATAACAGACAGTATCTGTCTGCATACGTTCGTCAGTCTCAATTTAACCTAATGTAAAAGCCATATTTATGTCATATGTTTTTGTAGACACATTACTGTACAGGGCAACTTGTTCTTCCACTTTTTTTTATCAGTTAATGGTTCATATTGAGGACATCATCACAAACAATGAATATTGAGCTACATTTGCTATATTTGCTGAGTTTAGGGTGAAGCTCAGTAGGCTATCAGATTTTAGCAAAGTAAACAATTTTTCAAGACAGGACTTATTTGCTTGTGCTTCAAATTGAACTTTAACTATGGTCACCAGAGTCTTTATGAACCTTATGAACAGATTCACTATTAGTTAAAGTTGAGGTTGCATATTAGAAAGACATTCAGAGTTGGTCATTCAACTCTCTCTCGGGCTATAATCAGTCACACAATAATGACCAAATGATTGTAGAGGTATTAAACAGAGCTGCTTTGACGATTTATGGACACTGGATATTTGTCATTAATATTTCAGTTTTTAAACATTGTACTAATTTAAGCAGTGCTGGAAGATGTATTCAGATCCTTTACTTACATACTAATACCACAGTGTGAAAATACTCCCTTCCATGCAAAAAGGTCCTGCATTAAAAACGCATAATGATGCATGAGTATAACAAGTAAAAGTACTCATTATGCAGAAAAATGATCCCTGTCTATGTTACTATTATATATGATGTTTTTGTTTTTTTGGATTAATATTACTGCTGCATTAATACATTAAGAGATGTGTGTTGTTTAGTGGACAGGAAGGGCATGAAATCTACAAAGTAACTATAGCTGTCAAAGAAATGTGGTGGAGTAAAGTGTACGATATTTGCCTCTGAGATGTAGTGGAGTAGAAGTATAAAGTTGTATAACATACCTCAGTACCTCAAATTTTCTCAATACTTGAGTAAAGGTACTTAGTTACATTAAACTGAATTTAATAAAATGGTAAATGCCTGTTTGAATTCTGAATTAACATTTACTACATTGTACTGTGAACACAGTCGTTTACCTAAACATAATAAAATTTTCCAATAATGCTCTTTGAGTACAAAAAAAATGGTCAAATCAAGGTGCTTACTCGCTTGGTTACGACACACAGTCTTCATCTGCAGGCAGTGGGTCAGGAGACACCGCTGTCTTGTTTCCCAATAACTGTCAAGCACACGTGGAGTAAAACCATTTGCCATTCAAATTTTTTAATTCACTGTTAAGACAAGGTTTAACATGCTGTCGCTTATTGTCAAAACAGAAAATCCCTTGCATTGATAAACTGTTTTACTGTAAGTGTCAATGGACTCTCCTGCACTACGCATAGTGGAGATTTTCTTTCACTCATTCATTCCTTTTCCTTCTGTTTCGCAGCTGTGAGCGGGCAAAATGCACTGCACTGTCCTCCCCTCTCCCCATCCTGTCTCGCTCTCCGTCAACTGAAGGCCTTTCATAATGAATGGCAAGGTACGATAATAGCCTTCAGGTTGCCATAGAAATTAGACAGGGGCCCTGTATGTGATTTTTTTCTTTTTTCCCCCAAGCATAAATGACAGAGGACTCTGAGGCAAACTCCTTTCCCCCTCACTCTCACAGGCCACTCTGCACATTGCTTCCATCTTTTTGTCCTCTCACATCCTTTCTTTATCAGCATTTCTACTTTCTTCTAGGCCTGTGTTTACCTCATTGGATTTGATGCATTAATATAAGATTCACACCATTAATATAACAGAAAACAGAAGTTTTTGAGAAGAAATTAAGTCTATGCGACATTGTTTGTTCACATAACGCTGGCACTGCGAACAGTCCAGACAGTTTTTATACCCGGGGCTCTGTGGTGATCTGTGGCCGGTCCACGCACACTTAGATCACAAACACCCGGGCACATTTTCAAAATGATGCTGAAGACCGATCCAAGACTCGAGGGAGCAGATGGAGTTTTTTTCGCCACACGAGGCGTCCGCCCAACACAGGTCTCCTCCCTGCATTGAGCAAGCATCTCAGTGCAGCTGCTAGTGTGGTCGTTGAAACTGAGCTCTTGTGATCTCAGTTCCCCACCAACAGCTGCTCTCAAGCTAAACAAAGTATTGATCCAGTCTGTCATTTTCACACTTGTATCTGGAGGTTGGTGATGATCTCTGATATGTTTATGTCATGTTTGTGGTGTGGCACGGTGATAAAGGGATGAGTTATAATTGCGAGTGCATGTGCATGTACCTCCATTAGACTCTATATATATATACGACAGAGAGACCTGTGGGTGTAGATGTGACATAGAACAGACTTTTGATTGGCCATAAGCTTCACAATTCATCAAAGGACAGCTAAGAACTTTAACCACTGTTGATTTCATCCAACAGCACACAAGATAAATATCTGCAAATGCAAATATGACTACAGCTACATAACATTCATCTCAATCCAAGCAGCATGTCATACAGCAAAGCGAACCTTCAGTGAAGAACTTCACTGTTTTCACTCAGACTTGGAAATGAATGCAAAAACAAAAAAAGAAAGATTTATTCACACCAAATTTGATGGTTAATCAAGCAAATATTATTTGCTTATTCTGGCTTCTCAAATCTGAGGAATTAATTTATTTTATATTTCTTTTAATACATAAATAAAACAAAGAATTTCACAGATGTGACTTGTGCTCTGGGATCCTGTAATGGACAATTTTCAATAGTTTGACTTTTAATAGACTCAATGATCCATTAGTCAGTAGAAAAAATAATCAAAAGGTCAACCAATAATAAAAACAAGCTAGTTGCAGTCCTAAAAAGCACCTGAACTGTTTTGTGAGGTACCGTAGCCTCTATAGATACCTTCAGTCCACTGACATCCTTATATATATTGGTTTGTTGTGCACTAGAATAATGAAAACTATCAACAAAAAGCAAAATAGAAAAAAATATGTTCATATTAAAGACTGCAGTAAACGCAAGTAAATAAAATACCTTCAGTACACACATGAAACACTGTAAATAAATAAAATACAAGCAAAATAGGAAACACGTTTTACAGTCTGATAACACACAGTAACATGAAGTAACAAGAAATAACAAAACTCAAGCAGTTTAAGAAATGCTGCAGGTCGCACAGAGAGGGAGTCCTCTGGGCTCTAAAACTGAAGAACACACTAGTTATTAGTAAAAGGCTAATATGTAATATGATATCTATGTTTTGCTGCCATTTTGGCCAATACAAATGCACCATTTCTCTGAAATAACCTGTGATTGGCCAAAGTCTCCCATCACAGGCAACATTTTCTAAAGCCTGAAAACGGAGCCAAGAGGAGGGGCAAAAGTAGGGGTTTTCTCTCAGGCCACTTGAATTACAATATGCTTAACGGTTATTATGGATTTTTTGCCTAATGAGAAAAAAAAAACTGCCCACCCCACCTTTAAATAAATAAAATAAAAATAAAATCAATGCTCATTTTTCAACATTGAATTGTGAACACCAGGCATGTTCTTCAGTATTTGGTATTCTCTGGGAACTTCCTTTGTGTTTTGATTAAGCTCTGTTGAGTTTTCTAAATTTGCAGTATATTTCTTTATGCTGTGTATGTGTTGTCAAATTGGTAAATGTATTTCTTTCTGCTGCTTTCCTACTTTGTAGTTAAAGAAGTCTTATTGTAGCATTGGAGGCCAGTTGGTGTTGTAGTGGAGAACTCCACTTCATGCCAAGGCATCATTTACCTTTGTTGAAACATCAGCTGTTAATTCGTCATCTTGTGTCTCTAGTAAAGAGCTAATGCCAAGTTTTGATTGTATAGTTTTTCAGCAGAAAGTTTCACGTTGATTCCTCTCTGTGGATGACTTTGTGTTCACACCACAGCAGCTGCAGAGACCTTTCCCCCAGTTGATTCTCTCGTCACATTTTGAAGAAAAAGATGGTCACGTGTTGCTGGTGAAGCGTATTTCAGTTCTTCTTCAGCCTCTCACTGTGTTTGTTTTAACCACAGGGTCAGGACCCTTACAGAATGCCTCTTCACTTTCTCCTGCCTCTTTTCTTCGTTTTGTTTTCGATTTTCATTTTGCAATTTGGTGGTTCAATATTAGTCTTGTTATTGTGTACTTAGTATGAAATAAGCAAAAACAAAATTATTTAGATAAAAGTAATGAATTCAGCAACCGTAGCAAGGTGCCGAAAAGTGTTCTTCAGTGTTTTTTCGCTCAGAGAAGAAATTTTCCTTTTTGTATCCACAAATGAATTTGCCATAGAGTGAGTAAATGTCAGTGCCATCGCTGGCCGGTGATGTCTTTGAGTCAAAGTAAATTTCTGACCCTGACAGGACTTTTTCATGATAAACTCTGGGTTTTGTAGGAGGAATTTTGCCACCCAAATCAAAGCAAGACTTAAATGTTATCTTTTCACTCTTCTAAAGATAAATCATTTTGTTAGAGTTTTTGATATTTATTGGTAGAAACTCAACAAAATGTTAATCATTGATTCTAACTAGTCTTATCTTAGTAAAATGTTCAGTCTGTGAGGATATTTGTATTAATTTAGCTTTATATTAAACTGCAACTACACCCTCAAATTCAGCTAGAACCTTCTCTTCCTGCAAATTGAAAAATGCAACGAGTGAGGGAACAACAACTGTAGGAGGCGTGGCCTCGTGGCTACATAGTGTGTGGGTCAGGGGACACCGGGGGGTGACTGACATTGATTAGACTGACTGACATTGATTAGTCTTTTTTTATATACGTTTTATGACATAGATTAGTCCCACCAGGTTTGTAGGTTCAGAGCTGATTTAAAACAGTAGATTGCCTGTTGAGCCATTTTCAACTCGATTTTTATATGTTTGGTAAAAAATGTCAATATTAACACCAGCATTGATACAGTCATATAATTTAGTTTACAGCTCAAAAAACAAGTTTAAGTGTTTTTAATGACTGAATGCAGTGATTGGCTGACAGTACTGATCAATCTTGTGAAACTCTCCTCTCCTCTGCGTACCGGCACTGGATGTTGTCCAACGGCAGTGATCAGTCAATAGAGCCTAATTTTTTTTTGCCAGAAACATAATCTTATCTTGACAATCTACAAACAACTTTCTCTCATGATCAAAACCATGATTTAAAAAAAAAGATTTAAAAAAAATGGAATTCCAGGAAATTCTGACCTACTGTATCATAATTACATAATTAACAGAGTGCGATCAGACATGGCTATCACTAGAAACCAGAACATCCCAGATGTTTATCAGGTGTGTTAGATAACAACCACAAGTTTGCCACATAACTGATCTGTGTTTTAAAATATACATTTGTTGTAAAGCAGATTTTTGTAAGGCTGGCTGTAGTTATACAGTAAATGTTGTTGCTGTACCACATAGATCAACTCTCGCTATGAAACAAACTTTTACTGAAGTCTTACTAGGCAGAATGACATCCTTATACCGTCATCATCTTATTCAGATTCAACCAAGGTTGAAATATCTCTCAAATAAATGACCTGGTTCATCCTTTTCAGTTTGGCACGTATTTGTAATGTCTGGTGCTCTCTTTTTGTTCACATGCCACAGTAGATGATAATCAGAAAATTTTGTTCAGTGTTGTATTAAAATCAAATAAATGTAATTAAATTAGATTGGTGTTGGTGGAGACGTCCAATCTAATTTATTTTCTTTTCTAATCAAGCTTTTTGTTTCAGTGAGTTACTGTAAAAAGAGAAGAATGCAGGACAGACAGAAAACAGTACCTTTGAACACATGGGCCACTAGACCCTTTAAAACTGTTGCACCTTTACGTCATATATGCGTCCTAAGAATGTATTTTCTGTTAATACTCTTATTAAATCAGATGAGCATAGGCTTAGAAAAGTTATGTGTGTGTGTCTGTGTTGATAAAGACCCAAAGCTGCTTACGTTTCAAAGGGGCTTAAACTGTCTGTTGTGACTGCTCAGCTTGAAGCTCTGCATCTAAATGATTAAATCACACTTCAGGTGTTTTTTTAAAACTGGTGTCATGCACTATGTGTTGGATTTTTGTCAATGATTTGTTATTTGAAGTTGCTCGTCTGTACTCTTGACCCATAGAGATACTAGAGATTTACATACAGTTTTTAGCAACACAAATACATGTCTCGTTAAGTGAGATTGCAGCATAAGGAAGAAGGAATCCAAAAGTGTCCACATGTCTGTAGCTCGTTGACTAGCTAACAGTAAGACGGCCACGCAGAGGAGTGTCCATCTTTCTGCCATGGACCTGTTTTTCGCAGGTCTCTGTGGCCTTTGCAACCAAAGGCTCTTTTGGCCAAAGTCCACGTGGCACAAAAAGGCAGCAGCATTCCTGATGTCTGTGGCTAATCTGTGGTGTCAGCTTGTGTTAACGCTGCACCGCCAAATTTGAGGGCACACAGAGCCGGGGAATATTAAAAACTCCCATCAGCAGCATTCCTCCAGAGGAGGGCGGGTCTGATGAGAGCAAGGGTCGCCTAAGGTTGAACAGTGGTTGTGTGTTACAGCCGCTCGTACTGTAACGGTCTGATCCACTGGATAGGAGGCGGGGCCAGAGCAGGACGGAGGGAACACACTTCAAAGAGAGAGCGCTTTTCCATGCCTATCCTCATTGAAACCGGGCTAAATGAGCTTTGTGGAGGCTTTTGTTCCTGCTGTTAGACAATTCACAGAGTGGACGGAAGATGCCGAAAATGACAGGAGGTCATATGGGTAGTTAATTATCTGCGTCTCAACCTGCCAGACGCTTTCTGCATGCCACCCCAATTGACCTATTATGACCATGAGATATTGTTCTGCTAAATTTAAGAAGTCTAGCAAGTGTAAGGTCAGACTGTTCATACACTTGCCACATGTCAAATTTCACACACCCATGAGACAGAGACTTTGTACTTGAGTGCAAACATTTTCTCTTCAGATATCCAACCCTGCAACTTCCTACTCTAATTTGAATACACTAATATTCAAAGAGTGAGGCGGCTAGCTAGTTTGCTCAGCAGCTCACAAAAGTCAAACGTAAAAACAGGGCTGTAGCCTGGCAACAGGTGCTGTGCAAAAACCAATTCATTTAAAATCACAGCAAACCTTCAGTCAAGCTACATTTCCCTCTACTTCATCTAACAGGAAATGTCCACATTGTATCTGTTGTTTTAGAGATAATACTGTATCTCAATAATGTGCATGCAAACTTGCTGGGGGTTTTTTTATTTATTTTTTTACACAGCACACTGTGACACATACCTGAGCTCGCTACGAGCAATATGATAGCCGGAAAATTCAACTTATTTCTTGATGTCTGAGGCTGTTGTGCAGACATGTAACATGTGCTCAGCTCTCCCCAACTACCAGAGGCGCAAGGACAGGAATGCATTCAGGGTCAGGGGTCAGACAGCCATAATGCACGTGCACTGCTGTAGCCCGGCAACAGGTGCTGTGCATAGATGTATCATTCAATTAGGGTTGCATCAAACCTACAACCAAGCTATATTTTCTTTCCTTTAATCTAACTGACTATCTTTACTTATGTTTTTTTGTTGAAACTGTAATATTTTAAACAATCCAAGCTGCGAGTGTAGCATCTGCACAGAAAGATAAGCTCATAACTGAGAGGTTGGTAGTGTCTCGGGGAAATGATAGCTCTTTGCCAAGATATTTCTTCTCCCTCCTGAGAGAGGCCCCGCCATTCAGCACTGTGAGGTCAACAAGTACAGACCATTACCCACAATGCTCCTGAACAGAAAAAACAAAACCTTAAATATGCAGGGCTGTTCCTTTAAGATGGTAAGACAGGAGCTGCCTGAATGCACCCGGAGACAGAGCTGCAGCCAAAATGGAGAGAAGGAGAGAGGCAGAAAACAGATATCTTTTAGTGGTGTGGAAAAGAGTGGACTTGTGTTTCACTGCTTCTGCTGCAAAGCTGTTAAGTTGCAATTATTCATATTGTAAAATCATGGGTGTCAGTTTGCTGATTGCTCTGCTCAGAGAAAAGGAGTCTTGTTGCTAGGAGAGGAGAGATTCAGCCTTCTCTTATTGGCCACTAGGATGCGTAAGATGGCCCAATGAGAGCCCTCCCCCTAACAGCAGTGCAATAGTAGAGCTACCCCCACATGCAGACCTGATTAATATGTCAGACATGTTTTATGGGTTAACGTGAATCAGGCTGGATGTATTGAAAATACTGCAGCAGGGATTTAGTGTGTGTGTGTGTGTGTGAGAGAGAGAGTGTAAGTCCATATAATATGTGTGCCAGGGGAACATGCCAAACTGACATATCACACACAGTACTTTGAAGTCAAGCAATGCTCTCGACTGTGAAAAATGTTCACATACACACATACGCAGCACACTCATTGTAGCAATGAACTAACTCAAAACAGACTAATGTAGAGTGGAAATAGGAAATAGGATTCCTCACATGTACATGATTACCACGAGAATGCAGCACACAAAAGAGAAACAGAAGTGAAACTGTTTTAGTAGTCTGATGTTTCTTGAAAGAGGGCTCGTGTCCTGTAGTTTATTTAAAACACGCTGTACGCTTGTTAACACTTTGTGAATCTCAAAACTAATCTGTCAGGGAATTTTGATACATTTTTTACCTGTCAGGGAAAAAACGTACATTTTAAATTTCCTCTGACAGGGTTATCTCAGTGAGTCAAAATGTTCTGTATTTTTTGAAGAATTGTTCCTGTAATAGCCTGACAATCTGTCATCTAAAAGCAGATCTGGAGTTTTAAAAAGAAAACCAGCGTTTTGAGAAATACGCTTGTTTGCTGTGTTACCTGCGGTCAGACGAAAAGTTTTATCCCTTTTTGTTCTGTGTAGAGATAATCATGTCTCTACTTTACTTAAGCTCTAATGCGCAAGCTAACTGCTTTTTTAAATAGATAGGTTGACATTTTGGAAAATATCCTTATTTACTTTTTGCTGAGAGTTACATGAGAAGATTGATACAAGTCTCATGTCTATCTTTTAACTACTGAGCTAGAGCCGGACACTGATTAGCTTAGCTTAGCATAAAGACTGGAAAAAGGGGGAAAACAGCTAGCCTGGCTCTCTCTAAAGGTAAAACAATAAAATACACCCAGCAGCACCTCTAAGGGTTACTAATAAACATGTTGTAGCTTGTTTAATTTGAACACAAACAGAAATATAAAAACTACTCACGTCACAACAAGGGCTCTGTAATAATTTTTTTAAGCATTGCTCACTGAGAGGAACACAAGGCGAGTCGTGACGCAGATGTTTTCAATTCTTTGACTTGCTTGTTTTTAATTCATCTAAATCAGAAATAAACTATGTTTATCAATCTGTATTATATAGCTTTACTGTGTTCCTGGCCTGTGTAGTCTAACCTAGACCTATAGCTGCTGTACAGACCTGGACTCACACAAGGCCTGTTTCACACCATTGACTTGTCATAGTAGGAAAAGCACAGGTGTTACTGATAACATTAACGATGTCTCTGTTTTAATTTGAAGTGTGTCAGTGCACAATACCAGGACCCTGACCCTGAAGCCGCTAAATGGAATTCAGCCATCGTTACGTTTAGTATTTACACCTGTGGTTATTGGAAATAACTCTAAATCATTCAGCTGTATGGAGGGCTACAGTCAAGGCTAGCATCTGCCAGAAGACAACATGTCTCTCAAAATTGCAAAAAAAAAAACAGTGGATGAAGGTTTAGATAAAAAATAGAAAAGTGTTTATCTTCCTCTACTTGCCAATATCAGACCAATATTTGCAACAAAATTGCTGTTTTAAAAGAATGCAGCATGATTTTTTCTCACAAATGATTCTGTGGAAAAACATGGTACTTTGAGTTTATCAAACTTTATTTCAGGATCTCTGCTATTAAATAGCTTTATGCAGAATGAGGCACAATATGCTTTTGCAGGCTGTAAATGAAAGTAATTTTTATAAGCACAGTAAATTTTCAGGTGTTTTCACTTTCGCTGATTAGACCCCTCCTGCTTCATTGACATGTCCCTCACTCCCCCATTTGATTTCTTGCACCTGTAAGCAGTCCGTGACATGAAAACTTGAAAAGTTAACAAACCTTTATGCAACTGTTCGTGTCTCAACACTTTTTTTTATTAACTTACAGCGTTTTATTTGTGTTTTCAATCTTTTTTTATTGGCTTTAAGGAGCTCACGTAATTCCCAGTGAAGCTTTATCTACTGTCAATCTGGGCAGAGCTCTAATCATCCAGAATAAGTGAAAACACCTGTGTGGGTGTGCAGGGCTAATTAACAGTTTAGAAAAATATCAAATTACATTGGGAGGGAGGCCTGGTAATTAATTTTGGAGGAGGGCCAGATTTGGCACATGGCCTGCTTTTTGCTGACCCCTACAATATTGTTTCGTATTAGTTTTTACTTCATAGAGAACTTATATTTACTGTAAGTTATATTAAATGTATTTTTTTGTTGTTTGTTTCTGAGCTGACTCTATGCTAATAATACTGCATGGTCACCACTCAAGACCTACTATAGTGGATAAGTACACTACCTGCCCAACACCAAACAGCAGACAGACACAGTTAGCAACTAGCTGGTGAACATAGTGACGCATTTAGCAGCTTAAGAGCTAAACATTAAAGAACACATAAACAGAGCTTAAAAGCAAGTGAATATTTGACACACATCCATGAGGTGGACACAAAGTCCAAATGAATGCTAATGTCGCTCCATGTCTGCTTGTAGTGTAAAAAAAGCCACTTTTTGCTAACACGTTTGCCAAATTAACTTTATATTGTGATAATACGTCAATGAGGTCCTACGGGGCAAAGCAGTCAATATTGCAGGCTCGGGTAAAGAGCTCTGCTGTTAGCTTGGGTGAATAAAATCCGGTGACTAGTGCATGCTCATTAACTAACTGTATTTAGTATTTTTTAAGGGTTGAGGTCTGGGAGCTAACTGCAATGACTGCTGTCAATAACATACAGATTCCACCCTAATGTAATATGTCTTAAGACGGTCATAATGACTGTGGCAGTACAGATGTTCTCAGTGGTGTCTGACTTCAAACATTACTTGAGTTTACACAAAAGGCAGCAGCTTTCAGAGCTATTCATATCACAAACAAGAAACAAGCTAAAAATAAATGTCGTGCTTTTTATGCCACAGCTGATCACAAACTACTAGTCTGCCAGAAAATAACAAATCCTGACCTGAGACACTACTGACTGCTTCAATACATGTTACTCCTGCCACAGAGTCCGCATAATGTAGCGCAGTCCGTCTGTGCTAAATGAGAAAGTTAAACCAACTTTGAGTATTCTATATGAAATTAATTGTTCATACAATGTGCTGCTACTTCCTGCCTGGTACATGTTTATACAGTAGGTGACCAATCATAAAGGACACAGTTCCAATTAAAGTTTGTGTCTAATGCTTGTTGAATAAGAAATACAGGTCTCTTGGCACATAACACATAAAAAGCAACCTATTTTAAACTAATAATAATTTGTGGATTCCTGTTAAGTTATCTCTGTTTTTTCTTGTCATGCCACACTTCTTCAATTGGTTAAACACAGTATGTTAGTAAATTAATGTACTGATTGTGCTGTATTTGTAGATAATAATGCACACTGAGTATCTGACGTGCAACTCGAGAAAACAAGTGTACATATTGTTCTTGAAATCCTTTTTGATAATTTACAAATCACCACTGTTCTAACGTAATGTACCATCTGCAGTCCTGGTTGAAACCATCAATGATGCATGTACTCCAAGAGCAAGCCTGACACTTTAAAAACTTCAATTGAGTAGAAGAAAACTGTTAGATTTAGAGGTTTTCTTTTAAGAGTTTAGTTCCTGTTGCTTTAACCGGCTGTCAGGAACACACAGAGTTTTTTTTTCTTTTCCCTTTTGTTCACTCCTCTATGGAAATGCGCATCTGTTCTCTGGCCACACACACAGTTTAAAAAGTGAATTGGCAAGCTGCAGTTAGTCTTCTGCTTTAATCCACTGTTTCGATTTTGATGTTTTTTTGCATCTTGTCTTCTCTTTGTTTTTTCCAGTTGAAGAACTTTGTCTCAAGTGTCGTATAAATGCAGTTGTTAAGGTCACAGGCTTGTAAATAACCCCTTTGAGGTTCTGTGCCAGTGTTTGCAGTACGTTTTTGAAGTGACAGGGTGGGCTGGCGGTTACAGACTGTCCAATTGTCAGAAGGTCACAGGTTTGATCCCTCTTATAGTCGGTGTGCCCATGTTGAGCTTGCCTCCTTCAGAGACGTTGCTCCTGCCTCATCCTCTTTGTTGAAACAGTTGTATGAGCCAGAAAGTGGATCCATTAAGATCCCCAATCACACAACTGAAGGTAGAAAGGGCTGGAGGGTAACAATACAGAGAGTGCAACACAAAGGCCTTCCTGTTGTCCCATTGCACTCAACACAACACAAACAACACAAAGCATCATGCAACAGTTTTTTCTTTCTGCCCAATTTTTCTGAAAACTTTTAGTAACAAATTCTGGAATCTGCAGATTCAGAGTATGACTGACGGCACCTGAAACTACATCACATGCTGACATCTAGTGGATGAAATGTGGATTTCTTACAGCAGGGGGAAAAAACCGAAAAACCTCAGCCATGACTGTACGCCCATGTTTTTTATTGTTTAAGCATTTCGGGGGATCAGCAAATTTAAAGTAATCAGCTTTTGAAAATGAACAACCACTAGACTGTCTTCTGGTTATTCATATTGTGAATCAAATTATTTCTAAAGGGTTTTCTCCACCAAGTAAAGTAAACCTTGAGCTCGAGGAATACTATTAATAAAAATTTACAACAATAATAACCGTGTTTAATATCCTGGTAAAATGTATATAATAAAAATGTATATGAAGAGCAGCCATATCATATTTAAGCCTCAGTTTTAAATTTGTATTATAAAAGTGTATTATGTGCATTTAAAACCTTCTAAATAAGGAAACCACATGTATTTATAGCTCCAACTCAAAATGCAAAAACTTAATGGAGACTCTTACATTTTACTAACAAACTAACGAGTAAAATTCAGTACCTATGCAGTTTCCATGTGTGCATTACAGTATGTTGGCAAACATGTTTTCTCAGCATTTAATGTTAAGATACTATTTACATTGATTTATCATCTGCTGCAGAAGCGGTTAGCCCATTTCTAGTTTTACTGTGGATAACTTCCTGTGTCACTCAATTGTGCTTTAGCACTTAACCTGTGACAAAGTTAATAATGAAAATGACATTTCACAAACCCATCTTGAGAGACAAATCTGACTTCAAAATAGTATGAAATTGGATTTTACTTTGTGTAGGTTGTGAAAGTTTGTGAAAAATTGTGAAAACATAATTGATTGAAAAAAATTCAAATCCAGCAACAGACAAGTGCGAGGAAAGCATAACAAGGGAACAGGAAGTAGGTCTATGCTTGGATTTTACATCTAAGGTGAGGTTAATCACTATCAAGATATTACACTATTAGCATTTTTAACAAGTATAAATTGTTCTGTCAAAAATAACAGGATTTATATCTACAAAAATGTGTGTATATAATATATTGATATATGAATAATAAAACTATGAATAACTTTGTATTTATACAAAATGTATGTTAACCAGTAAATACTAAAGTGGTCAAAAGACTAATGAAATCCTGTCCTCATATGAAACAGCTGTACATTTACATAGTGTGTGAGGTTCTGTGTGTGTAGGATGCACAGAAAAACCACTTTGTAAACACTTATCAGTTCACAGAGGTTTTTGTGATAAAACATTTTATGATAAAAACAAAATGGCAAACAGTATATAAAAAGGCATAACACCTGTTAAAAAAAAAAAAAAAACTTGGTTGGAGTACATTATGTCAGTTTCAGGTTGAATCAAAAAGGAATATAATTCATAATATTATGAGTATCTCCAGGTTTATTAAAAGTTCAAACTGTATTAAGGCCTTTACTGTTGGATAAATCAGAAATCAATTTAGAAAAGTTCTTCATAAGAATTCAGTCAGTAACAGAACACAGCATCCATCTTCAGCATATAGTGCAGCTGTAACTCAATACCATCAGGAATATATTGGTTATAATGATTTAACACTGCATTTATTATTCTTTGTATTAAATTGAATATCAGAAACACTTTGAACATAACAGAATCGGGTTTATGCAGAGGCACTGAAGGTACCGTGGAAGCCATAAGCCATGTTAACAGGCACGCTGGCTCTTGCCAGCTCTTCAAATGTCTTGGCATCCAAAACCAGGAGGAACGTTCCTTTATCCTGCAGAGAAACGTTTGGTGGAGTTACTATCAAAACCCACAGAGAGCTTATTATCAGAATAACAACAGTAACAGGACATGTAACGTGTCTTTAGAAGAGCAGCAATGATGGTCTTAAAAGACTAAATCATCCTGAGTATTAAAGTAAAGTACGTAAAATAAATGCTACTCAAATCTGGCCACATAGTATTAAAATCATCTATGTTGAATGTGTGAAACATGCTGTTCTTTAGCCAAAAGAAGAAGGGATAAATACATGAATGATTAAAAACATCAATTTAAAAATATTTTGCACTGCACTCTCAAAGTCTTCCACAGTGCTGATTGACAGACTGCATCAAACTGCTGCTGGTCACGACAGTTTAATTTTAACTCCAATTTTCCTTCAGCATTTGATTTACTTTATGTCTGCATTTCATGGCTGTCTTTTATTGTGAGGCACTTTGTGATGTCTGCTCTTGAAAGGTGCTACATAAATAAACTTACTACTTGTACAGAAACAGCATAGTTAAGAGAAGAGAGGAGACTAATTATATGCTGTTGCACAACTTTGATTCCAGCTGCCAGACATACTGTTGGGAAGGAGCACACCAATACCTCAAAGTGGTTCAGGCTCGTCTTCATGCCTCATACTATAGAAATAGGATTTAACTTTCAATCAAAAGTTTGTAATATATCGAACTAACTTGTGCTGTATTTTCTTTCAGATTTACAAATATCTGCAAACATTACAGTTCAAACAAAAGATTTGCCACAAACCCTAAGTAGCATTTGTTTCTGCAGCAATTTCAAATTATAATTTTGTAATTATGTATGAAATATGTAACTCTTTCTGTCTCTGCAGACTTAATCCCACATATTGTTCATATTGCTGGCAACACTTACATGGCCACAAAATAGACTACATTTTCAGCCATTTTCTGTGCTTTAGAAAGTTTTGTTTTCTGTTATTCCATCAAAATTCATTTTGTGTAGATTTGTTTATGAATATGTATGACTCTGCTCATCTCCCTCAAGAATACTTATGATGGATTATGCGTCAGACTTGTAGTAACAGACTTGGAAGAGAAAATGAACCGAGCTCAGGTCAACTACGCTTTTACCACTCGACCTTTGAAAAAATATAATATTCTAATATTTTATTCAGTATTCAGTTCTCGTCTTTTGGGTTCTGCTACGCTTCTTGTACATCAGAAGAATTAATTTGCAATAAAAAACAAAAAACTGGAAAACTCTTTTTTTTAAATGAATGAACCAACAACAGTGTGCAAAAAAACATGATTTGGAAAATAAACCGTTTTTGCAAATGAAGCCTTCATCTTTATTCTTCAGAAACAGTTTTACCTGTGAGGGTGTGAGAACCACAGAGAGGATGACACCATCGTCCTCCTCCGTGGCATCAGGTGACGGCACAAACACGAGCTCCGACGGGAAGAAACCCTTTTGGTACCAGACCTGAGGTCACACACACGAGTTTATCATATTTACTAATAGAAGAATTTCAGTATTTTACGTTTATATATTACTGCAATTAATCCTGTTTTTGCTCATTCTTCCTCTCTGTCCCTCCCTTCAGTCACCTCTCTTCCCCCATTCCCATACCTTTCTTGCCATCATTGCAATACTTCTTCCATCCACCATCTGCCCTCTGAGTTTTCTACCTGTCCCAGTAAACACACACACACACACCTTGAGCGCCTTGTCCTTCAGGTCCATCTTGAGCAAAGAGTCTCCCACCAGGTGTCTGAAGCCACAGCCATAGAAATAACGGTACGGTTGTGTGTTAAATCTGCCGTAGTTGATCTGAGGGAACTCTAGTCCGCCGTACTCGTGGAGGTCATCTCCATGGAGATCCTCGTGTTGGCAGAACACCTGTTGACAAAGAGGATCAGCTGTCTATTGTCCTTTATAGGCAACAGAGCTTTTACTATGGTCCTGCAGTGTCTTATCTCCACCAGGTCACTGGGCATTAGCTTCAGTTTGGGATGTTTATGTGAAAAGGGAGCATTTTGGATTGGCTTTTGACTTGAATCGATCCAACCACCTAACAGTACATTGTTACTGAGAAGTATACTGGTTACTATGCAGATTAAGATTTTACATACAAAACACAACACATTGTTGTACATTAAATTACCCAGTAGTGTATGGGTAATTAACAAAATGCTGCATACACATGAATTCATCTGTAATAATAATAATACTACTATTATAAATAATAATAATAATAATAATAATAATAATAATAATACTATTATATAATAATAATAATAATAATAATAATAATGTAATCACTATTTTGAAAAGATTACTGCAAATTCACTTAAGATGTTGAATGCAGGACTTTTTATTTACAATGAGCATTTTTACATCGTGCTATCACTATTTCTACTCATAAAGGAGCTAAATACATTTTCCACCAATATTAGTCTCTTGGAGTGTGATCTGTTTTGTACAGTACAATATTACTGATTACTGTAATCTAATTACTGCTACCAGTATTTCTGCAAAACAACTAATGTAAATTTAGAAATTCATAGATTACAATACAATCCAGTTTCCAACTCACCTTATCTTTGCTGATTTTGACACATGTTGCCTTACTGGAGGGCAGAGTGTTCAGGTTCTGGCCTTTTGGGGTTTCGCTGGTCACATTTAGGGGCAGAACAAAACGGCGAGGGAAAGCCCTGCACATGTTGTTGTACACCTGAAAGGACACAGTACAGGAACAATGTGGCATTTTAAGGTTTCATCTCTTACATTGATCTCTCTCTGATGAGATCTAAAATATTTGCTAGTTTATTAATTTATGTGTGTGTTCATTTATTAATTTATGTGTGTGCGCGTACTATGCTGACCTCATCAAGTGCATCTCCTGACTTGCGTAAGTTCTGGATGAGGTAGTTGTTTATGGCTTGGCCGTCGTCTGAGCAGCACATGTCAAGCATCAAGAATCCATCCTCCTCAAAGGCATTGATCTGATGGAAGGATGAGATGGCTTTGGTGTGGTACTTCACCGAGCTGACCTGTGGTATAAAACACAATTAGATGATCCAGGATCTAAAGCACTGGTAGTGTCTCCCCACACAGAAATTCCATCAGGTTTCCTAAGGCGTTAATAAGTCCTCACACCTAACCAACACCCACGTCTCACCTCGCCTGTATGCTTGTCAACAAGATGGAAGACGGTTTCCAGCTTGGGATCCCAGTAGATGCCCTCGCTCAAAGCCTTCCCTCTCAGCTTGCACGTGACTATCTTCAGCAGGTCCATCTTAATTGGCTGCTCAATGAACACCACATAGTTCTCAGACATGGCTGGAAGCATGAGAATGGTATTACTGAGCTTTGTAGCTGAGGGCAGCAGTGTGAAACAGACATTACTAATGAATGATACCCAGGAGAGCTGGCTTACCAAAGCTGTGGTAGTACGAGGGATGGGACTTGTCTGCAGGTACAATAGAACAGAGTATAGTGGCTCCTTGTAGGGTGTCTTTGGCATCTGTCTTTTCAGGAGGTACTTTGATGATGTTGTACAGGGCTCCTGGAATGAGGATAATAATGTATCTTGCAACAGCTTTTACACACATTTGCTCTTGCGTGTCTTAGATTAAATGAGATGTGAATGATGGCAGATATTCAGTGATCACAATTTAGTTTTTATTATAAAAGGATGAGAGAAAAACAATGCAGGGTTATGTGAACCTTAATGTGGGTCTTGTGGACGATGGGACTAACCTTTGCTTCCATAGGAGTTGCCCATATTGTAGGTGGTACCATCAGGGTCAAAGTGTGGGTGGGCAGTGGCTCCATTTACTGCAATGAACTTGCTCCAGTCTACCTACAAAACAGTGAAGAACAGGATGATTATGGCTGATATAACTTGACTACTAGACAGAAGAAAGAAAATACATCAATATGTTGCATTATAATTAATGCAACTGGTATTAATATTAACATCTTTTGCTTCATGACAATAATTACAGTACCTTTTCCAATGTTTCTAGGGTCTCTGGGTTCACCTTGTGCATGAAATTCGTCTCTGTGCTGACATAGTAGTCACCTTTGTATTTCACAAAGCTTACACTCGCATTGTCTGATGGCTCTGGAACAGAGAAAAACACAGCATTACTGAGGCCTTTTAAATAAATGAAAGTGTTCCTCCTTTAACAGATTCATCTTGGTAAATCATTCTGCTACACAGTCTGCTGCTTGTAGTTATAAGTCCAGTAAGAATGGGAAATAGGAAATGCAGCTCCACTCTCTGGTTCCACATGTAGGATATGTTATTAAGAAAATCTTTGTGTGTGTGTGTGTGTGTGTATATATATATATATATACACACACACTAAGTACTTCAGAGGCTGTACCCCTGGCCTCACCACAGAAATAGCTCCACTGTTTATACAAACAGATACTGAACAAATTGTCCTTCTCTCTAGTCGTCCTGGCTCTCCTGCTTCCTCTCAAAATTCCCACTGGGTCTGTGCACATAGTTTCATTTATATGTAAGATAGACAAAAAGTGAATCAACTTCCTTGCACAATTAGTCAAAAAATCATCTAGCTTATTGCCATGAGCCCTCTCCTTTGCCAAACATTTTACTTTTTCCCCATCCCTTCTTATTCACCTTCTACTCACCTATCATCTCAAAACGAGACAGGAAGCGCTGGAAGATGTTTTTACAAGGGTCGGGCATGGCGAGGGTACCAAACTCTGACATCATGATGCGGTCCCTTTCACTATTCTTCTTGTAGGCATCGCTGTGCAGGAACCGACTCCTGTATGTCACCTGGCCTTTGTCGATCTTGAACTGGTGTAGCATAGCCATCCCATCAAACCAGTGGTTGTAGCTGTGGTGAAATACAGAGCTTAAGGCTTAAATCACGTCTATTTGGAGACTTTTGTGTTTGTGTGGTGCTGCAGTGCGCCACGGTGCTTCCAACTCACTGTGTGTTTCCAAACTCAAACTTCCCCGGGCCGTTGCGGAGGAAGTTGCCATTGATCCAGGAGGGAATGGTGCCTTGTACTTCAGTGGAGATTGACTCAGGGGTCTCTTCTACAGAGCGGACCAGAGGTGCAATTGTCTCCAGTCCCTTCAGTACTGAGGTGACGCATTCCTTGGGCTTGCCATTGACAACAGGCTTTGACTCATCTGTAGGAAACACAAACGTACACAGTATCATACCCGTGTTTTTACATTAACCAGATGGACATTAGGGAGATGGCCATTTTTGCTGATGTTGAGTTTGCTTTTGGTCATTTTTGTGACTGCTCAACCAGGGTTTTATATATATTCCTTGTATGAGAAGCCAAACTACTACAACAACCTACAATGTCCAATGAAAAAAATACACTCAATATATTTTATACAAATTAGGAATAGGGGCCCTATTTTTTGTGTGGCTGAATTTACATTCCAAGTATATTTTTTGCAGCTTTGGACAATTCATCAGTTTGAGTCTGAGGCCCATCGGCATGCAGCAGAAAAGGAGTTGTTTATCTCTGAGAAGGTTTCAGCTGGGAGCAGTATGAGCAGCCTCTTCTTCAAACCTTTACTCTTGGATTGATAATACAAAAAGGTCTGGACATATGAATATAGTCAAATATATATTTTAAAGACTTCTATACAGGTACATGTCTAATATTTATGCTCAAAGGTACAAAAGAGGTAACACATGTCGCATTTGCATTATTTGTCTTTTATTTATGGATATTAAAATTCAGTTGTAAAGTATTATTTCAGTCTCTTGCCTGCCTATAAGCATTAGTCACTTTACTTGCTGCTAAAACAAACTGATCATTTTCGAGAGAAAAATGTGACATGAACTTGAAGTAAAAAACTTTTGAAATGAAAACTTAAGACAATGAAGTAGTGATTAATTTGAAATAATGTACATGTTTTCTTTAACAAACTATATTGTTTTGTGCCTGTCTGGATAAAAAAAAAAAGAAACTATTAAACTGTTGATCATTCTCTTATTTTCAAGCGTCAGGGAAATGTCTGTACATTAGCGGTACAACAACATTTAAAAGTAAAGCTGATCTTGTTCATGAGGAACAGTAGGTGAGTTACAGGCCTACATTTACCAGGAAAAATGAGCAGTGATAGATGTTTATACCTGTATACATCAGTGTATATTTTACTAGCTGTTTATCACAGTATATATTTATATAGCTACAACCTGTTCTCACTATGTATGTACGTTTACTATATTACTGCACAACCTGTTTACATTATAGTTTAGACATTTTACTGTTTCTCACCTGTTCACCAGTGTTATATTTATCAGTATTTATATCAGTAAAGAACTTTAACTACAGACTCCTAGCTAGCTGATGGTGAAACATGCAGATGGTTGCAGCGCTAAATTTGGAGAAATTCTTAACTAAAGTTCAACACAGTAACTGAACGATGAGGATGGCAGATTCCACTGTTAACATGAATAAAATTATCGTTCAACAGTCAGCTCCTCTGTTGCCGTGGACTAAAGTCATTATCCCCATTTATCCTACTACTGCCAGGGTGTGGCTCATTACATATTTGAGGGTAAAATGCATGTACAGTAATTCTCAGGGAATATATATGATGCTTTAATCCGTATATATTACTTTGGAGATCCAGTAATTGGGTTTTCTTTCGGAAATGTTCAGTTTGATACAATAATTAACTTTTTGATAATATGAATCTGACAAGATGATAGTATGTGTATGAATACAGGAATGTACAGTGTATTAAGCCCATTTTTGTTTGACAGTATGAAACAAAGTAAAAGATAATATATTGCTGGTTTAAAAGTCCCCCACCACTCAAAAATGTGTTTTGCTTATTGTGATTCAAAGATAGATGTCTTTTTTGATGTGTTCAAAATAATGCAACTTAATATATTCAATAGTTAGTGAACCATCTTCTCACAGCAGACTGTTTTGGGTTAAACAATATAATATGCTCAGTAGAGCAAAGGTCTTCCGGGAACGGTAGATGTATGAGATACTCATGGTGTTTCACTGTAGAACAGTCTGTTTATTATGTCATCACTACATTTAGACCAATTTAACACAAAAACTGCAGTATTGTTTCTATTTAGAAGACCTGTCTCGCCTGTGAAACTAAAACCTGACACGGCAGGAGTGAAGCCGACACAACAGTTTGTAGGCTACTGCAATACAAAACTGTCCATCACTTTGCTTTCAAATCAGATAAGAACCAAAACAGTAGCCGTTGTTCTATAAATGTGTAATCATACAAAATTAGATTTAAAAGATAACTGGGTGATATGTTTTTCAAGTGCAAATGGGTCTGCAGAGGTTGGTACACGTTAGTCTAACTACCATATCCCATGCCAGCTGCTGCCTGCAATAATAAAATGTGCACTGAAAGCAACAGCCGATGAATACACTCCGTTTTCTCTGCCTACAGTAAAACATCCACAAAATGGAGGAGGCTTACCTGAACCCTCGAGCTTCACAGGGGACATGTCAGTGGGTAACAATGGGTGGATATAGTACAGCACCTGCTTTCTGCGTCCTTCTGCTGCAGCAGCACGATTACATAACCCTGTTACCTAATACAGTATAGACTGTGTGTGTGTGTGAGAGAAAGAGAGGGGGGAGGGGTTGGGAGAGAGGGGTATAACAGAATATAAAGAGACAGCAGGGTTTGTAGCCAAAACATGTTATAAACGATATTAATGAATCAAATTTCAAAATCTCCTCATCCACTATATTTATTAGAAGTGGCATCACTGCTGTTTGTGTTGTTCGGTTGTGTTTTTAAATTACATACTTATTCTACATGATTGCACAGTTCTGTTTGGAACAGCAATAGTATGTTATGCTTTATTTACTCATGCACAAGCTGACTGTTACGTCCACTTTCCGGTGGTGACAGGAAAGTGCTGGCAACAATATAAACAAAACAGTCACTGAGTCCCAGGGGTGATCAATTTTACAATTTATTATTACGCAATACAAATATGAAGTGGGGGAGGATGGGACGGGTAGACTCTGCCAAAAGAAGTTAAATCAACAACAAAAACCTATTTTCTAAACCAAAAACATAAACACAAAACCTAGCTTTCTATCTAAATATAACAGTGAAAACTTTACACCGGTGGCAGCAGTCTTCTAGCTAGTGTTTCTAACAAGGGAGTACTGCATGATATAAATGTACAGGGTACCCCCGACTTCTCTAGTCTACCCATCCTCCCACTACTTACCTCTAAATGAAAATATTCTCAGTTGCATGGGCCACTCTCCCTACACTTTTGTCTCTGGTGTCTGTGATCACGCTTCTTTTTTGGCGGTCTCCCCTTTTCTCTGCCGAGTCCTTTAAAGAGGTTCCTGGGTGTTGGCTGCCAGCTGCAGCTCTGATTGAGCCAATGAGTGGCCTCATCCACTCACCTAGGTGTATGGCATCACCATGATTGTGCCCTGGATGTAGGACAGAGGTGGAAAAGAAAAGAAAAGAAAACATACGTGCCGACCACGTCTTGGCACGTAACACCCCCACACATATAAAGTTAAACAATGGGGTTTAACCACAATCCAAACACTGACGATTACTGTAACGATGTTAATTTTAATTTGGGCTCAATTCACATTACAAAACAGCAACTTTATGCATTTACTACTATTTTTGCCCCCCTAATTTTGAAAATGCCTCAGTGGTTTAGACAGTGGGGGCAATGTTCTACACTGGTTAGAAAGGGGTCCGGTCCACAAGGACCACACTACGGACCACTGACCACTAACTTCAGTGCCCTCCAGTGATAGTAGCCAGGGGTCCGTGTTAGTGACCACGGTCTCAGGACAGACCGCTGTTTTGGCTACAACCCCCTCACTAAAAAGAAGCAGTTATCTTTTACTTAATGTCTAAAAGTAGCAACTGTGGGAAAAGTGCAAAAATATTAGCACCAAAATCAAGGTGAAAAGTTTCCTAAAGGAACCCCTTTAATGCTCTTAAATTTGCCATCCAATTGTTTCTCATGAAGCTGTATAGACCACTGGATTGGTTAATTTGAACCTTCTTGTGAGTGAAGTCTCTCAGATGCCACAGTACAGTACTTTATTAAATATACCATCACTTGTAACTACGGATTAGTAGGATATTGTTATAGATAGACTATCTAATATAGATATCATTATTACTGTGATTATGAATTATTATTATAACAATATAGAATATGATTTTATTATATTAGTACAATAATACAAATAAACATACAAGATGTGTATTTTTTCCATGTACATTTATTTCAAGTATGGCACATTAACTTCTCTTTATGAAGTAAAAATATAAATACATTCATAAAT
>JAVQJD010102176.1:0-19457 GCA_036023655.1 Nannoperca australis | reverse complement strand
AAATAAACACCACACATCATAACCACGTTTATGTTCTAGGCCCAATGAACAACAGAACATAAACGTGGTTATGATGTGTGGTGTTTATTTGTCTCAGTCAACAAAAACAACAAATGCATTAATGACAAACAAAGGTGTAACACATGACCGCTGTTTTGGCTACAACCCCTTCTCGAGAACTGAGCACTGGCTTCCAGTTATTCAAAGAATTCATTTTAATGTGCTGCTTCTAGTTTACGAATCACTCAATAATCTTGCTCCAAAATACATTTCTAATCTACTTGAAGAATATAATCCCAGTAGGACCCTTTGGTATTTACGAAGCAGTCAGCTGGTAGAACCTTGAGTCAAAACTAAACAGGGTGAAGCTGTTTTTAGTTGCAATACTAAACACAGATGGAACCAACCCTAGCCAGTGTGCAATATACCCTTGATTGACACTTAACACCCCCAGAAAGTCTCTACAGCAATATTTTGGGGGCCTGTGGAAAAATCATCAAACAATTATTTTTTGCTTTTAATTGTCACAAAAATGTCTTACTACTACGACACATTGTTTCTATAAAGTATAGCATATTGTACGATATTATAGTAGAATTGTATTTTACTTTGAATGTATTATATTTGATGTACAAAGATAATCTGTTCCTAGATTTAATGCTCTTTTCGATTCTGCCATTGGCAGCGATGTACTTACCTATAGCACTTGTGATTCATCAACAGCCCTTACATTGTTTATATAAGTATAGCATATTCTAAAATATCACAGTGAAATGATATTGCTAGTCTTATGGTATTGCTAGTTTGAATGTATTGTATTTGATAATGTTCTAAGATCATTGGTTCCTTGATCTAATGCTCTTCTGATTCTGCCATGGGCAGCGATGTACCTGCTTATAGCACTTGCGATTCATTACCAGCCCTTACAAGTCTGATGAGACGTCCTGTTGTTTTTAAATCATGGTATGCACTTGATGTAAAGCTCTTATTTTGGAAGTCGCTTTGGATAAAAGCGTCTGCTAAATGCCTAAATGTAATGTAATGTAAGTACACATCTATAAAAAGAATACAAATACATATATATACAAAAAACCCAGTGAGTTTCCATTATTGTGGATACTGCACAGTGACGTTATCAGTCTGTGTGCACACCGGGAGCAGTGCTGGTTGTAGAGTCTGACAGCAGCAGGGAGGAAGGACCCGCTGTATCTCTCCTTTACACCGCGGGTGAAGCAGCCTGGCGCTGGAGGAGCTCTCTTAACTCCACATCCATCCATCCATCCATCCATCAAAAAACCCACCTGTTGTTCTCTGCTGCACATGTAGGCGGCTTCTTACTGCCCTGATGGCTTTTTCTCTAATAAAAAGGAGAATTTAATCTCAGTGAAACTTTGACCTGGTTAAATAAATACAAAGTAAAGAAAGGAGCCCGAGCTACAGCCACAGAGTCTAGTGATAAGGAGCTTTGAGCTCTCTGAGATATGATGGGGAACATTAAGCGCTTTGCAGGTGAAGAGAAGGATTTTAAATTCTATTCTGGACGTAACAAATGCATGGACTAGTTTTTCTGCATCTTTTTGAGACAGGATGTGCCTGATTTATTTTTATTTTTATGGGGGAGTTAAAGGACACATCCGGATCAAAGATAACTCCCTGATTCTTTAAGGTGTCACTGGAGGCCAGGGCAACGTCATCTAGATAAACTACATTTAGTTAGTGTGTTTCAGAGGTACAATAACTAGTTTTATCTGAGTTTAACATCAGAAAATTGTTAATCATCCAGGTTTTTATGTCCTTGAGACATGCTTGAAGTTTAGCTAATTGAAGAAATCATTAAAGAAAAACTAAATGTATATCAGGTTTTACGGCTGAGGGCAGGAGGAGCTAAATTTTGTCTGTAAATGTTGTATTTTTATCTTTAGAAGCTCATGAAGTCGTTACTACTGAGATCCTGTTAGACACGTGAAGGGGTCGCTGGTGAACCGTGGGCTTTGGCTTGGGGCTATGCTTCTTTCGGAGTCACCCAGCCTCCCTGGAGACGTCTAGCTACATCTGACTGAATAAACTACATTTATTACACGTACCATTATCACTAAAGGAGGCAGAAGAATAACTAAACATGTGACACACAGATCAAGAGCGGGGGAGAGAGAACCCATCGCTAACTGAGCTAAAAGCTAAACTACAGCAGCAAGTAGCTAACTAGCGTGTAAACAATTGTGGGATTAACGGGAAGTCGCTAACAGGAGAGAACTAAGAGTACTTAGGCACAACTAACTAGTGTACGCTGAAATGTATAGTGGGTAATTAGCCACGATGGTGAAGAAAATATCAGAATTAACGGTGTTTAGCTAGAACAGCGAAGTTGGCTAAACAGTTATCAAAGAAGCACCGTAAACCGGAAATGAGCCAATACGTTCACCTCAGTACGTCATCACGTCATCACGTCCTCCTGCCAAAAAAGTCAACGTCGTCAAAGTACAACGTTGAGACGCTCACTCTTTGCTCTGTCCCAAACACTGTAAGGCTGTTTTGATTGCCTAGAATGATCAATAATATTATACATAATAAAATTATCACCGCGTAGCTTTACATTTATGTATCCACGTGATTGGACCAAATATTTTATGACATTTAACAAGCCGAGTCATATCAGAAACCGTTCAAATAAGTCCCCGAAAAAACACACAGAACAATTAGAAACATTCATATTAATGCGCCAAACGAAAACTGCCCCATTAAAAAAAAATACGTTACACTGTCCAGGAACTATATTGTTTCGCAGAAAATAAATATCTCAGTTAGGTCCGTTCAATGTCATAAAGTCGCAAACGATTAACTAGCAGTATATTTTAATTAACAATACCATCGCCAGTTAATAAAAGTGGTAAGCCTGTCGAAATCTTGCTTCTCCCTCCCCCCCTGTAAAATAGGCCATCCCTGCAGCAGGTAAGCTACACCTGTAGCACTGACGGGCCTTCATATCTGCACCGAGCGGGCGAAGCTCGGCTGGGCAGCTACTGCGCATGACCGCCGGTCAACAACTTGCTGCTGGAGCGGACAAGTACAAAGAGGCTGCTGCTGGTGCGGACGGGACGTGTCGTGTGCCACGGGGTACAATCTACAGTTTGACGTGAAGCTACAACCCTCTCCGGACGGTTTACCCTCTAACAGTCTCACTCCGAGGGCAATCTGTTGAATTAACAGCGCGGAGGAGTTGCATTCAAGTCCCCCCAATAAAAAGCTTGGGAAACACTTGGCGTCGGGTAAGTTTAAAGCTTTGCAGTCGCAGGGAGCTTCTGATAAATGCAAGTTTTATGGTAATGTCATCGTTCTTGAACTATTTAAACTTTACGTGATAATGTGTGTGCTTCTTTAGGGATGCACGAGCCTTTGGTTTAATTCCTTGGATACGTTGAATGCACGTTGTGTGTCAGGTGGTCCTGCAGCGACCAGACCAGACAATCCCATGAAGCGCTGCTGGTTAAACAGGATTATGTTTAAAGTCATATGGTGTTTGTTGTACCTGGCTGGCTCGTTGTGGTAATCCGGTTGGCTTTTTTATTTATTTAATTAATTTAAGCTTGTGGTGTCGTGGAGGTGTTGGACGCAGTGTTTATATTGGGTTGAACTTTGAGCTCCAAGTGCGGGGAAATGTGGTGCGTGCCTCGGCTACAGGAGGCGAGAAAGAAAAGGCAGTTTATTCATTAAGGTTGAACTCGTGAGCCCTATTGTGGGGGCTCCTTTTTGTTCTTAAACCAGCTTTCAGACACTTACCCGTCTCTATTGTGTGACTTTAGTAATCCCTCACAATTATATGACCCATGCTGACTCATTTATACCACGGAGCTAACAGCAACAGTCACCTCAAGCAAAGAAAAGAATCATTTCTGTTTCATTTTCATCGTCTCTTCTTTAAACTACAGACACAAAAGTGTCTTTATGGGCTGCTGAAAGGGACTGTCATCAACTCTGAAATGATGCCTACGGGGTAAAAGAAGCCGCTGCTGGTCATATCTGGTATCCAGTCTACAAGCCGTACAGCAGTTAATGCTTCCTCTCCTCTTGTGATTTGGCATGCCACTACACATTTCCTCACTGCCAGAGGTTGAAGCAGGTAGACGAAGGCCCCACAAAAGCTTGTGGTGGGGAACTAAAGCATGTTGGGATCAGAATAGTGGGGATATAGACCTGGGTGGTGGTCCCTATTGTGCTGGTGAAGAACTGGGATCAAATAGAGGGCTGTTCGTCTTCTGTTGGGCTCAGAGGAGGCGCTTCCTCTCTTTCTTTAGCGACGAAGCACTGTACTGATGTGTCAAGGGGAAGAATATGAGCTCTGTGATGGCGCTTTAATGAAATTCTTTGGCTTCCAGTGTGGCACTTTTGACATTTCCCTGAATCCATTTTTCTACACTTGGCCATAATAAGAATACAGATTACAAATGGAGCTTTCATGCAGGACACCAAACAAAGCATTCCTTCAGACATGAAAGTCTCAACCTGATGTGGCTTTGGTGAACCTGTTGATCTTTTGTCACTTTGGGGAGAAGATCATATTTTTCATGACTTTTCCAGCTTCACTATTGTTCAACTTGATTATAATTAAATGTTGCTGCTTGTTCTTGTATACTATTGATAGTAGACCAACAGTTATTAAGGTTCAATTTATTTAGCCAAGCAATCGCTGAAATTACAGTAGAGGCTTGGACTCCACGCGACCTCTGAAGGTGCGCTGCGGCGCCTGGACTCCACGCGACCTCTGAAGGTGCGCTGCGGTAACTGGCACCAAGACATCAGCAGCAGATCCTTTAAGTCCTGTAAGTGGTGAGGTGGGGCCTCCGTGGATTCGACTTGTTTGTCCAGAACATCCCACAGATTCTCGATTTGGACTGAGATCTGGGGAATGTGGAGGCGAAGGTACTGACCGCTGCAGACCAGGAACACATCAACTTCGAGCACATATCACTGATCGGTGTAAATACACATTCACTGAGCACATGTGCACATGCACAATATTAGAAACGGCTCTCAAAAGGCAGCACTGGATCTCCAGAATGACCACGGAGTTGATTCAACACATCTGTAACAGTTTGAACCAGAAGTGAACATTAAACCCCCTTTAAGATTGGATGTTGTATTACACTGCATTACTTTTAGCCAAGTGTACCCAACAAACTGGCATTGGATGTATATTCGCCTTATTAAGTGGCCTAAGTAGTGAACTTTCATCTTTCTTCAGCTTACAGCTCCTTGGCAGTGGAGCCAAAAAGTTAGTTTTAGGTACACAGTGTCCTGGGCATCGAGGTGTTGCCTGTCTGTTCATCTGTCAGCACATTCTTGAGAATCAACAACTTAAACAAAACATGGAAACTTTTTCTGCAGACGAGATGATTTGAATAAGCCTTTTTCTGACATTGCTGGCTGTTTATCTGTTTTTCTTTGTTGCAAGTTAACCGTAAATTTCAAATGCTCATGACTTAAGGAAAATATCTAATGAATGCACCGTTTAGGTCAACTGATGGCCATTTCTTAGCGTAAATGTTAGATTTTTAGTGTGTTTATTTCACATAGCTGAGCTCAGACTTGTTTGCACCGTAACAAGCTTAGTGTTAAATCTGTACGTTTTGCATGTCCTCCAGCAACACGCAGAGCACTCCACAGCCTCTCACCGGTTCCCCACTAACGCGTAAGCAGGTCTGGTGGAAGCACGGCCTGGTGTCGATTGGTACATCAGGCTTAGCTGGCGCTCTGGGTCCACATCATCCGGCCGGTCATTCAGCCTTTGTGGACATATGGCGGGGGTCTCTCAATTAACACCTTGGTGAGACGACCCTTCTGTCCACATGATCAAAGCTGGGCCTGCGCTGCTCCGATGTGTCGGCCCCAGCCTCCTCCTCCCTGTGATTATGACTCCCATCCCTCCAGTGTTTGTTTAGAGAAATGACTTCCACTCCACTGCCCCGTCTGAGCGGGTTGCATGTCAAATCTGGCCCTGCTTTCTTTGCGGCTGTACAGTCTTTGTGGAGTACGTGCCGTGGTGTTTTCTCTGTAATTTTAAGCAGAGGGGGTGCTCAGCTGTAATTTTAGTTTTGGTCAAACATCTGTGCATGCTTCTGTCCCAGTTGTGCTTGTCTCGCATGTTTTAGGGCTTAAAATACTGCATTTGTAACTTAAAAAGATGAAGAAACCCCTCGTGCTGGTCTCAGTTTTTTACTGTGGAGGTGAAGGGAGTTGTTACAGCTGTTGGGGTCTTAAAGAGTGGGATGAAGGCCTACATGAGACCCTGTTATTACAAGATCAATCCCACTTTGAATAGTTGATGCACTGAAACTAAACTGTTAGAACTCCCCTTGCAGAATCTAAACCTTACGAAGAACTGTACAAAAGTACACATTTGATGAAGGCGTCATGTGTTTAATGAGATATTAAACCTGCAAAATCTAAAATAACAGCAGATGTTAAACAGAGGACTTGTTGAATGTGATAAAAACAAAAAAGAAAAGTCAAGCTTCGGGGAATCCTCCTAAAAGATTTCCAGTTGCCTGGAGCAGCTGCCAGGCCGGCTCTGCATTGTTTGCAAATTTGCTAGGAAGTCATTATTGGAGGGATCAAAGCTCTGGCGGAACTGCTTGAAAATCTTTTAAATCAGTGCTTGCTGGATTTAGAGGCTTAACAGAGTCTGAGATGGCCTGAGATGGATTGGCAGACTTTTGTGTTGGCTGGGTTTACCGGCTTCACGCACAAAATATATCGCAAAGATATTATATAGAATACTTTAATATCTAAACATGTTGAGTTGTGGTAATGTGTAAAGATCATTTCGAAGGCTTGATCACTGGACAACGTTAACATATTTCTTTTTATATATATATATATATAAAATATATAGCTGCTCAGAGTAGTCCAACACAACGTTAGCTAAGCTAAATAGTTCCCAGCTAACCTTTTCGGGGGGGTTATGTACCAGACTGCTTTATTGGTCAAAACCAGCCGAGGCTCCAGGAAGTTCCTGGTCGCCGTCAAGAAACCGCATGTTTTTTTTGGATGGATTAAACAAACAAAATCCAACGTGTTCATTTGTGGGCTTTACCGCTGGATAGACCCTGTTTCCAGTCTTTATGCTAAGCTAAGCTATCCGGTTGCTGGCCGTAGCTTCATATTTAGCGTAAAGACATGAGTGGTATCAATCTTCTCATCTAACTCTCGGCGACAAACCCAATGAGTTTATTTACGTCTCCCTTTAAACTCTTTTCATTTTGGAAACAGTGTGGCCTTTCCTGCTGCCACCTTCAGGTCAAATGATATCAATTATATATTTTTTGCCTGCTAATGTGGCTTTAGACTTTAGTATTATATTTTTTCTGCCACAGTTCACATTTTCCAGAGCATTAGGAAACGTTAGACGAGTAGGAAGACCGTTCAAACCAAAACAAAGATCCATAAAGATATTGTAGGTGTAATATATTTTACACTGTTAAGAAATGTTAATTTTAGGATCCCAACCGTCACTCTGGCTTGTTAAATAGCTCTGTTGCTCCTCTGTGTCCAAAAATAGCTTGATGAGAAGAAGCTGTTGCTGCTGATGGTAGACTTGATAACCTCTTTGCCCCGTCAGTGGCATCTGTCACCAAGGCGTTACAAAAGAGCAAACGGTCACATTAAACATCACAATATGTCCGTGTCTGTTCTTGATCGAAGGGTTCCCTCCTTTTTTTTGTCTTTTGTCTTTGTGAGCATCGTCATTTGAACCTGATGGAGAATTGTTAGATGATTCAGTCCTTCGTGCTTCGACTTGTGTGGGGAGGAACTTTGTGGCGGTGAACATGAATGAGGGAAGGTATTTCTCTGCAGCTGGGATTAACCCCGGCTAAACCTTGGAAGTGTGTTCCACAAAGATGTTTTGTTTCCTGGTATGTTAATCCCTTTCTTTCATTCATGCGCTCTTCATATGGGAGTTCACTGACATTTACCATTTTCAGTTTAATATAGTTTAAACGAGAGGCGTGACTTGAGGTTTTTGTTTTTCTCCTGGTCTACAAGCTAAAAGTCGTTCTTCCTCTTTCTGTTCATTTTTCTGGACCTTTGCACACCAGATACACAATAATCCCCAGAGTTGTTGGATATTAGATCATATTTAGATGCCTGGAAACCATTTGAACTGAACCACTGACAGTTACACACCAACATGTTAACACAAAATACAATTGCTACCATCTCAAACTGGATATAATTAAATGTTATGTTTGGAAGTGTACAGACAAACATTGTTTTATTGATTTAGTATGGGGGGGGGGGGGCTGTTACCTTCAACCTTGCTTGTAGGACTGCAGTGGAGTTAGTGGTCTCTGCTGGTGCTAATGTGTCGATCTTAATTAAATTAATTGCACACCGAATGCCCAGAAGAAAAGGCACCGTGCCTGACGAGGCATGCTGTAAATGATTGTTTTGATATTTGACCACAGTGGGAGGAGTAGCGGGAAGAAAATGAAATCAGATTGTGGTGAGACAGGGAACCCGACACACCTCAATTACCTTTCACTGCCTTACCCACGCTTCAAGGAAAACCTGGACGATTTCACTTTTCTTTATGATGAAAATAGCTGAACTATCGCACTCGGTAGGAAGCTCTGCTGAGGGTACGTTGGCTGATGTACAACTTCAGGCACTTGCACGGTGCATGGAGAAGCCAAGCAGCCAAACTCAAGCAACACTGGTAGTTTTAAGATCACAATGTAGTTTTCTTAATACAGTGACACACAACACAGAGGCAGGATCATTTCAGTTAAATGCGAGACACTAAATGTTGTACAATAAACAAAAAAAACTTTCAAGGTAAACGCACAAATACAAAAACAACAAGCAGAATTAGGTTAAAACGTCTAATAAATGCAGCTTGTTAAACGTGTTTATCTGCCTGCACATATGCAGATATTGATACATGAGAGATAAGCTAACGTGAGCCGATTACACCGGCCCTAATCTGCCGCATTTTGTTTTCTTACGCGTGACCTTTGTGTGCTTTAGATGACCCCCTGAGCACTGACGTGGGAGCACAGTAGGAGCTGGGCCACAAGTGCTGAAGTTGTTCTTCAAAGGACGATGAGGATTTGCTGTCTGGTTGCTGCGACCATATGGTGTCATTTGGGTTTCTGCTTGGTTTGTGGCTTTACAGAGTGATTTCAAGTCATTCAACAGTTAAACTCCTCCATTATCATCCAAGCCATGTCACAGAATGCAACCGTATGGCCTTTAAAAAAATACAAAATAAAACACACCATGTGACGATCATTAAACCCAAAACTTTCCAAATGCTGCATGTTTTACAAAGTGAGACTCATGGACCAGCTGCATCAGGTGAAGTGTCATCCCTCAGTATCTGCCACACTGGCCAGTCACTAACCAGCAGTCCTGTTGTTACTGCTCCATCTCTCTCTCTATGTACCTCCGTGGATCTGAAGAGCAGCAGAACTGACAGAAATCTGTAAAACCTTCAACGCTTGTATTTACAAATGTTCCCTGGCTCCTTGTGTCAGTTTGTAGAAGCAGCTCGGCCCTCAGCGTGTCATTATCCCGTCAGAAGTGCTTGTGAATGAAAGGGAGGGAGTGAAACATCCCGCCCGTTTCGTGTACGCTAAGCAGGACAAGGCAGGTGCAAAGGGAATTCAACTGATACTGTGATAATCCCTCAGCTATGCAGACATGCACAGACTTTGCCTGTCAAGTTGAAGCATTCCACAAGAAGACCGACAGTTCAGTCCGATTCAGTGCCGCCAGAACTCCTATCGGGAGAGCAGCCAGCCGTAACCAGGTGGAACGCAAAAACCGTATTCTGTTTGTGAAATGTGTTATTTACACGTTTTAGTTGAAACATTTTGAGGTAAAATATCCTAAAATACAGGGAGCAAGAAGATGGAGGCATACAGCTAAAGACAACAAATAGGGCACAAATAAACATAACTGTTATGTACAAGGTGAAACAATGGATGGGTGCATATAAAAAGCAACAATATACGATGTCTATTTGCAAGTCAAACTCTTACAATAGTGTAGAGTGCAAAGAGTGCTGGTATAAAGGTAATAAATGTAATGGCTTACTTTATCTACATGACGTAGGTGGTTATGTACAGTGTATGCATGTCTATGTACAGCTCGCTTGGATTTACATTTAATCATGAAATGACTCCAGACAGCACCGAGTCTATGTAACTAATGGTAACATAAGTTAAGTCATAAAGTCAGCTAACTGACTCAATAATGGTATCTGCATAAAAATATCTACTACAAGTTGGTCTCCATTAGTGACTAAAAGGCTACTAGTTATACCAGACCCAGAAGGGCTGTAGCAGAGTGTATTGAATTCGACAAGGCTTCTCTTCAAAAGTTGCAGTCTCACTTTAACTTGTCCGAGACCCGTGTTGAGTCTGGAGTTCTGTGGAGAGAACGCTCACTTGCCGACGATTTTGGGTTGAAAATGTGATGGTTTGATTGGTCGCCATCGGTGGGTGGAAGTGTTTACCATGGGGGCCCACACGTAGCTGAATCTATGGTGTAATTAAGAGAATAGACGGTATGTGCTCGCCCTCCGTGGGCTTAAAGGTGGCTTTGAAAAGTTTTGTAATTGGCTTCTTCACAGAACAGAAGCTGTGGGCAACCTGGATTTGGATCGGTCGTATATCTGTGACGACGTCTTCTGATGTCCAACCGTGGTTATTAACGTGTTTTGTCACGTGTTATTAAGTGTAACTCCCCTAAAACCGCTAAACGTCATTTTTACATTTCTGTTAATGTACAGCTTAAACACACTTGTCTTTATTGGTCAGCTTTCATTCTCAGCTCGACGGGCAGAGGTGATTAATATCAATGATCGTTTTTCCCAAATAAGTCTTACATGACGGGTGGAGAGGGGTGTGAGCGTAGATGGTGTATATAAGCCCCGCCCCCTCCAAGAAACCTCAAATACATTTTTCCCAAAGATGGTTTCTGTCATTTTATGTAGTTCTTATCACGCTGATGTTTGTGCAAGTGTTCATTTATTCGATAAGTTTGATTTTAAGTGCTATAAAAAGGGCGTGAGATGTCATGATTGACATCTTGTGAGTGCGCTGCCACTGATGCGGTCGTGTGGCATGAGATGTAAATACTCGGCTACCGAGGCGCTTCTACCGATGTTTTAATTACAGTGCAGCGACTCTTGAAGCCTTCTACTGTGTGCTTAGTTTAGTTTTTGATAGTGAAAATAATTGGTAGATTAATCCTAACAAAAAGAATTGTTCGTCTCTGTCTTAGTTTTAATGCTCTTTTCCTGCCGTGAGAAAGAGGCAGGTGTTGAATTCCTTTTAATCCACTGGGAATCAAACTACCGTTGAGCCCTGAAGGCGGCATGTGTCATGCTCAGAAGATATATTTTGGGTGGAGTATCATTTTTTTAAGTTGAGGTCAGGCGTACTTTGACATTCTTCCCACAGGCAATTGGAAATGCCCCCCAATGTCTTCCATGACCCTCCACCACAGAAAGAGCTGTTGAATTACTCTCCTGTCAGGGATGCCACTGTTTACGGCTGACAGAACCTCAGAGCCGCGGCCCGCTACTCACCCGGCTGCTCATATTACCGTCTCCCTCACTGGCTGGTATTGTCAGGTTACTGGTGTCGGCGTGGCTGTGTTGTGATTGGCTCGTGCTCTGCCGTGTGAGGCAGCGCCGGGTGACGTCTCTGTGTTAATCCCTCATTTCTCCCTGGGATGTGTCCTCTCTGGTTGTACGGGGAGCTTTCTGTGAGCGAAATGCTTCCACACAACAACTTTGAGACTTTTAAGACCTGAAGAAGGTGAGTCCCGCGTATGTTCTGGAGTTAATACTGCAGGGCTGCAGGTGCTAATACAACTGTTGCATTGTTTTCTGTAGGAGTCTTCTTTGTTGCGGCTGCATATTTGGATTTATACGGCCTGCAGATGAGCACCTTTTGGTTTTATTCATAGTTTGCACGCTCAGTGCCGCCACCGAGTGCAGCATTGAACCCATGTGGCTGTTAGTATTTATCTGACTGCTGGAAGTCTAGCATGTTGGGGGGGGGGGGGTGGCGGGGATACTGATGAGCCAGAGCTGCACAGTTGATGTCTGTGAGATGGTGTGAACTGGTTTGAGGGTCTTGTCAGGGTCTTGGGGGTGAGGGGTGTCTGTTGTGTCTACAGCTGCTGCCCTACACATTCCCAGTGAGGATCCAGTCACTCTGACCACAAGGCTGACGGGGGCTCCACCTTTTTGGACGGGGGTGTGCAGCTGTGCAAAAATGAATATGTTGTGCCCCATAAACTCACGGAGTGATACAACTTGTTATAGGGTGCTGTGCTGTGGTGCGTTCAGTGTGTTCGGGCCGGTGTGAATGCTGAAAGTTGAGCTCCGGTTCTGACACAACCAAAACAGCTGGACCAAGACCCACATATTCAGGTCTCGGTTCGTCCCCAAGCGGACTGTGGTGGTTTCGTATCCCCCATAATATTATGGCACAAGCTGCCTGCTTTTCATCCTGTTTCTACTTGTTCGTCATTATCCAGCAGATCTAGACGGACTCGTTAATATTTACAGAACCAACAGTTCCCACCATGAGCAAGCACTGGTCGACAGGAGCAAGTAGTCACACAAGCAGTAAACCAAATGGCCCTGATGCACCCAGGTGACTTTATAGATCTAGCACTGACAGACTGTAATACAGTGCACACGGCTAGCAGACCACTGCTAACATGCCCATCGGTTCTCTCTTATTCTAACAAGACTAGCGAGAGCCTCTGAGCTAAATGCTAACAGCAGCATGATAATATGCCCACAATAACAATGCTAACATGCCGATGCTAAGCAAGATGCTGTGTTTTTAGAATGGTTAAAATCAAATATATTTGACGACAAAAATCTAGTTTTGTCTTTCCTTTCATTGGTTCAGTGGTGACGGATCCAACAACTAGTAGACCTGTCACAATAACTACTTTGTTGTCCCAGAAATGATTGTGACAACTGGCCTCTTGCTGTGTACTGGCTCGTGCAGTAGTCGGGTTATATCAGGGGAACAGAGCCTCTGTCCTTGTTATAGTGTAAGTTTATAGCTGGATACTTTTTGTGAATTATTCCCGCACAGGTCAGTCCTACTGTTCTTTCTTTCTTTGAAAAACTGAAATGCAATACGTGAATTAAAAAAAACATTTCTTTCCATGAAGCAAACATTTGCTATCATCTGTTGTTTCTGTGTATATGACGTCAACTTTCAGCAAAATCATTTTACCAAACGTTTTACCGACTCTGTAGGGGTGGTTCACTTTAAGAACTCATTTTTACGATTATTGCGACACCACTTAAATGCAACATCATTGTTCATTGATGCATACATCGTAAGGAGTCACGTGTTGCAGCCATTGAGCCGTCAACATGACATTTTGGAGATGAGGCTTCCAGTAAGTTAAAGTGAACGCTTTTTAAGCTCTTTTAGCAAGTTGTCATCACGTTTCTTTTCCCAAACTCGTAGGAAGTGACAACAGTCAAGTGAAGACAGCAGCACTCTGAAGTGGTCCTCAAATCAGAAGGAAAAAGCACTCAGTCTTTCATAAAACACGTCTGCGGCCGCTTTGATTGGGTGTATAAACACGTTCCTCAACGAGAAGAAGGTCGGGCGTTTCTCAGTAAACTGATAAACTGCAGCTGTAAATTATTTCCTCTTGCTTTGTTTACAGTGGAGACTGACTCCCTGGTGACACCATTGATCTTATCTGCTGCTGTTCAAAGCTACTGTGCTCATGAAGGCCTGCTGTCAGCACACCACACGAGGAATGTTTTAATGTGAGGCTGCGTTTTTGCAGCAGGAGGCCGTATTTCAACATCTACCTAATTAGAGCAAGAAGATACTTGTGTGGTCTGTAGTCAACACATAGCTGATTGAGTGAATGTGTAATGATTTTTCAGTTTTATTGTGATTTTAAAGTTTTTGCTGATCCTTTCTTTGTCTTTGGTTTGATCCAATCTGCCGTTGTTAGTGCAGTGAGCGATGTCCACAGTGTTTGGCTGGGTGGCTTTAGTCCTCATCCCCGTGCTGCGGTGAAGGCGGCTCGACAATGGCCCTGCGCCCTCTCAGGTTTCAGTTTCCACAAAGTGAGGGGCAGATCACCATGGCAACGCCCGTCCACAGGTTCCCTGACCAACCCTATGTTCCCCCTCTCAGGAGTTTAGAGCCCAAGGCCGCTTCCTCCGCCAGGCGCCTGATGTGGGAGTGAAGCATTTATCAGGCCCTAGACAAACGATCACATGAAGTGTTTTCCATCTGTAGCATGTAGCTTTTTAGCTCAGGTTTTCCTCTGTTAGACCAAAGTGTTCATTCACTCGCAAGGTTTTGGATATTTACAAGATACAAGGTTCCATTTTAATCTATAATGCAATATCCTGTTGTGAGGGAGGATCACTGATCAGGATACTGCTTTGTTGACATAAAAATTATGTAAATGCTTTTATCAAAGCCGTGACATGACTGGGATTGTTGTCAGTTTATTCGTGCCTATGTTATAGCGGTCTTATCATGTCATTGTTTAAAAATGTCATATGATACTGGAAAGACTTATTACTGCCTGCTGACTGTTAAATAAAGTGACAAAACAAACCTTGTAGATGGGTAATCATCCCCGCAGCAGTCACGCACGCCTGTTTAATCGCGTTGTAATTCAATCCGAGGAGTCGTGCACAATGACACCCTTAATTCCTGTATTGTTAAAAACACAAGCATGGAAAGATGGCGGCATGCCACTGAGACGCTTCAGCCTGCTTTGTTTATTCAAATTAGAGATCATGGTGCTTGTTCTTTTAATAACTGGGTTTAACATTTGAGTTGTTGGCACACAAGACAGACTTATTATTTGTGGTTGAGATACTGCAACAGGTTTTGGATCCCTAACATAACCATGATCATATATATGTTAAAACAAGTCCTAATGAAACGCTTCTGTTAGCAGGCTTTGTAACTGCTACTTAGTTAGCTCCCTTTTTAGCTAGCGCATCATCTGTGCTAATTGTGAATTAGCTAACTAGCTGCTCTAATAAATAAATACAGTGCAGATCAAACAAGTAGCTTCTCTCATAGTTATTTAGCTCAGCTAGAAAAAATATGTTAAAGTTAACAAGCTAACTTGGTTTGTTTGTTTTTCTCTTTGGTCGCTCAGCTAACGGGAGCTAGCTGGTTAGCAGACAGCGACTGGGAAACGGCCTCTGAGACACTTTTCAAAAAGGGCTTTAAAATTAAGAACTGCTACATAAGAATTCAGATTATTTCCCATTACTGTGAGGAAAAAACATTTTGGTGGCTTATTGATATTTTTTACTGGCTTTATTTACATGATGACTTATTTCAAAACATAAGCGTCTCATTTTTAGCAGGCTATCATCGATTCCATAAGTTGGCCAAACAACTAAATGATCTCTGGTTACTGAAGTTTCCACTGAACCGAATATGTTCAGCCAAAGAGATGGTTTGATATTTGAAACAATATAAAGTGTGTGTGTTATTTTATATTTTAAAGTTGCAGAGTGATGGGGATCACTTTTCCAATGAGCTCATATTTGGAAGACATTTTAAACAAAAACAGTCATGGTGGTAAAATGTTCGCTTCTGTGTTTTTTGACAGTACCAGTTTATCTGTTGTTCCTTGTTGCTACAGCTACCTTCCCTTCCTCTCTTGTCTTGCTGTTTTGCATATTCAGTGACATCTGCCACCAAACCTCTCCGCTGATTGTTCCTGCCCTGCAGCGTCCCTGAAATAATAGCGGCGCACGGGTCACCACTCGAGTCAATATTTGTTCATGCACAACACCTTCTGGGCTGTGGCTGTCTGTTTATTAGAGACTGTTTGGTGATGTTAAACTTCCTAAAAAAGACTCATCAGTCTTATGTTACTATTAATAAGCTTAATATTTCACGAATAAAGTTTACTTGAAAGATGGGTGGTATGTTGATCAGAGTTTAAATCACAGAATAGTGTTTTTAAAATTTTAATTCCTAGGAAAAGTGCTGTAAACATTGTACCAACTTAAACTAATTTCAAACTCAAACAAGGACCCCCACCATTTTAAACCGTAATACTTTTTTTTGTTGTTTGTGACAAATCTAATTCACCTAAAACAACACTTTTTTATTACACTTTATTTACTTTAGGTAAGATAAAAATCTGACTGCCACCAGTTGAAGTTATGCACTTAAATAGCAGTTTGTAATGAACCTTTGTGTTGTGGATGCATTGTTTAAAGGCACTTTCTATGTAGGTCAGTGACTTGTTTTTTTCCCCCCTGGCTACTAAAACAAACATCATTTTTATTTTGCTAAATAAACGCAGACCAGAACAAATATGAAAGCACAAAATGTCGAAAGATAAGATTAAAACGCAAAGTTTTGTGAGCGTGTTTCTTACATTGCAACACATTCGCTTTTTAGATCTGTCAATACAACTTGGAAACAACATTGATTTGGCTAAACAAACATGAGTTTTCATGAGCGATGGCCCCTCTGAATCATTCCCAAACGTGACATTGAAAATTCCCAGAATACCGTGGGAGTTGCTCCCTTTTTGTTCGCCGGGAGGATGCCCACTTCCACCAAAACAGAGGACGGCCATAATGCCGCAGTGTTTCCACTGGAATGTTCCTGCTATTGTGGAGCAGGATGACTCCCACTGGGAAGACACCCCCCGCCCCCCGCCCCCCGTCACCCCCCCACCCCTTCACTGCCAACACAATACAATGTGTTGCATTCTACCTATGAAGGCATGCTACTGTTTTCGTAGCCACTGACCCCGTGACCGCGAGCCGAGGCCAAGATAATGAAAAGGACGACACGGAAGTCATTAGTTAGTCCCACAGTGAGTACAGCTTCCTCTCTGCTCGGTGACGGCTGGGAATCCTCACTTTGATTTACATTTTCTAACACGCAACTCTTTCTAAAGATAGTTTTTGTACAAATCTGCTTGATGATGATGAAGATAATGTTTTCTTACTCTGTAATCTCTTCTTGGTATAACACAAGAAGCAAAATGTACACTAAACTTCTTACGTTTTTAAATCGAGGGCAGCAACTAATGATTCATCTGCAGATTATTTTCTCGATTAAGCCTTTTAGTCTATGAAATATCAATTGTGGCATTCACAGTTTGTCCGTGCAGAAGATGCTGTCTTCTGTAAGCTTGTTTTATCCGACTAACCGTCCAAAACCATAAAATATTACATTTTACTGCAAATTGTAACATTTGAGAAGCTGGAACTAGAAAATGTATAAAATCTAGTTAATTGGAGGCGGTAGATCCTGACTCTCTCTGGTTCATCTAGTTAGTAAGAGTTAGTGTGTAATGGTGCCTCTGCTCGTATTATTTCGTATAAGTGAATTCATTTGTGTGCGACGTCGGTTATAAAACATCGCATGGAAACCTTCAGTTGGCATTTGCTCATCATATAAAGCGTTTCATTACACGTGTGGTCTGTCTTCACCTGCAGTAGCCTCTCTCTGAGCCAGACACCCATGTGGTGTTTTTAACGACTTCCTGGAGCTGTTGAACTTTACTGTATGAAGACGGGGAGTCTCTTTGTTGTCGCTCTTGGAGAATGAAAGCTGCCCGAGTGTCCATCAGGCTGTCGGCGCTGAAGGACGCTGCTCCTTTGAGGTGATGCGCTGTTTTTCCATGTGTATGTGCAAAGCTGGGTATTATACCTTGTTTGTTTATTTATTTATTTTTTGAGTGGACTAAGATGCACCAGTGTAGCGTGGCATATTGAAAACCATCGAGGACCAAAAGCTGGAAGATGAGGTCTCGTCAGATTTTGAGTTTTTTAATTGGATTGAAATGAAATTTGTTTAGGCAGCATTTAACTTTTAGGTCTGCGTTTTTTCAAAGTAAGCTACCAAAAAACTATTGGCACTTGTATCTAAAAATAAATCTTTGTTAGGCTTTTGCCTTTAAAGGGTTAGTTAAAAAGTTTTGAAGTGTGGTTGTATGAGGGACCGGTACGTAGGCAGGAGTAACAGCAGGGAAACTTAATGTAGTGCTGTAGACGAGGACCGCAGCAAAACGTATCTAAAACAATCAATATCATTTAATACATATATAAATACGCTATATTTACAATATTTCAACCGCTCTAACTCTCAGACAAACTGCTGTATTCCTACGCAGGCCACACACTCTATTGCAGAAACCTTATGTATCCTGTCGCCACATGTAAGAAAAACCCGACTCTTTGATTGGCTTTCCTCTCCTGAGCAGCGGTTCCAGCGCCACATATCTGCACCTTGTTGTTGTGCACTTGTTTTTAACCCTGAGTATTTGCTCTGAAGGCAGATAATGAGACTTTAAGGCTCGTGTAAAACCTTTTATTTATCTTTTTAGGTCACGGTGTGGTGAGTTTGGCGTGTCACCAGCTCTCTCTCTTTGTTCTAACAGTTCGTCTTCACTTCCCCCCCGGAGAATAAATTAGACTTTTAAATGTGGGGCTACAGCTTTGGAGTGCTGTCGATGAGGATGCCCCGCGGCTGCTGACGGGCAGCGGAGAGGAGAAAGGTTTCCTTTCCCTTTCTGGAAGAGGTTTGTGTCTCATAGCTAAAAAACGACCCCCTTTCCTTCCCCACTCACCTTTTTATCTCCCCTTCTCTCAGTGGAACAAATCATTTAGCTGCCACCCTAAATGGGATTAGTCCTCCCTCTCGGCTTCCCTCCCTTCCTTCCTCTCTTCTTCCTTTTTGTTTGGCATGCTCGAGTCCATCTACTCGAAAACAAATCTCAATGGAAAGCTTCTGAGAGGGAAAAGTGTGAATGAATGAGGAGTAAACGGAGTATTTCATTTAGAGCTCCTGTCATTTTGTGTTCAAAGGAATCTTTATTTCCTCTCAGGGTCACATGACTGAAGAACTTCTTTTGCACTCAAGGCCAAATAAACTGCAGTTTGCTTGCTTTATCATTACAAGGCGTCCCAGTCCCCCCCCCCCCCCACAGATTAGCATGCTTGATATCCCCGATGACAAATGACATTGAAGCCCGTTAATCAGGCTGAACCGCTGATGTCACCACATTAAGCAGCGCGGCCCTCCTGACGTTGCCGTGATAAACAATGAGGCCAGCTGACAGGGTCACAATAGCCGGGCGGCGTCGGGGCGGGCCGGGGGCGAGGAGCTCAACGCATGCACATGAATATATTTTACATTACATTTAAATTTGATGCTCTTTAGTAACAGAAAACCCTACAGGAAAAGCAACAGTAGCAAATCATTGCATATCATTTATAGGATTAATCCATGCTTTCCGTCTATTTTGTGATGTGTGGACTGCTCGCGGGCTAACTACGCTAGCTTGTGGGCTTACGGCAAACACGCTAGCAAGCCAGGAACATGCTAGCATGCTATTCTGAGATTCTTTTTATTTTCTCAGTATGGTGCCGTTTACTTCCCCCTGGA